>APFE030911407.1:27580-74442 GCA_000404065.3 Pinus taeda | reverse complement strand
CCTTTGTTGTTGGCCTTGTTGCTCGGTTTATGCAAACCCCACGTGAAAGTCATTGGAAAGCAGCTAAACGAATACTTCGTTATGTTCGCGATACAGTTCAGTTTGGCATTCATTACAGTGCTGAAGCATCTCCTCTATTGGTTGGTTTCACTGATTCCGATTGGGCTGGTGACCCTGATGATCGGAAGTCTACTGCCGGTTATGTCTTCACTCTTGGTTCAGGACCTATTACATGGGCTTGTAAGAAACAGGCTGCCATTTCTCTTTCATCAGTAGAAGCAGAGTATCGTGGTACCGTGGAAGCTAGTAAGGAAGCCTTGTGGCTTCGTCAGATCCTATCAGAATTGGGCTTTGAGCAGCAGCATCCGACTACACTTTTGTGTGATAATCAAAGTGCCATTCAGCTTTGCAAAGATCCAGTTCAGCATCAGCGCAGCAAACACATTGAACTTCACATGCACTTCATCAGAAAGCTCATTCATGACCATGTTCTTGAAGTGCAATATCGTTCAACAGATGATCAGGTTGCAGACATCTTCACAAAGGCTCTCACAGAGGCGAAGTTCACTAAACTTCGATATATGCTTGGAGTTCAGGAAGTTGTCACTAAGGGGGGGATAGGCTCTAGTGCCTCCTTCCTTCTCCTATTGTGTCATATTTGTAAATCCTTCAATCCTATCCCAAGTTCTTCTTAAGGGGGGATGTTAGGATATTCTGACACATATGAAATAGTTAAGTATAACTTGGTCTAGTATAGAGTTAGGTAAAGTGTGTTTCTTTACTATGTACTTTTGTAACTTACAATCCGACGGTCATGATATGTAGTGATCCGACAGTTCATTCTCTCCTCGGTATTACCGACACTAGGTCCGTGGCTTAACACCCGATTGGTCCATGATCTCTATTTAAAGAGCATGGAGGGTCATTTGTAGGTTAACTATTCATGAGAGAAGCTTATGTAAAATTTCATTCTTTTATTAATAAATTTCCTGAAGTGGCTGCGTTGGCTCAAGCCGTGGACTATTTCCCTCTTTGAGGGTTTTAACCACATCAAAAATACTGGTGTATTGATCTGTGATCTATTTGTGAGCGGTGTCCTTTGGTGTTCTGTCTGAGGAACTTACCCTGTAAATTCCTACAGGATTTAAATAAGGATCAATTAACCATTCTCACACATAAAGTGTCAACCAATATAGGTATGTTATTTCAAGGGTATCATGCAAATTATATGCATAAACAATGTATAACTAGCTCTAGCGACACCAATCCTTAAAACGTCACTACAATCATTAATCTCAGCACTCAGAAATCATCATTTCTACACTCGCACATATCACTTGATCACTTAGTCACTGCTTGTAAAATAAAAACAACACTCTTCCACTCGAATCTCAATTCAATAAAAGATACACTCAATCAATTGAAAATCACTCTGTAACTATCACACAACAATGCATCAATTAAATATCCAAACTATAACAATAAATCAATACATAGCACACATGAATACGAGTGACCAATCTGAGACTTAAATTGTTACATGATTAGTTGAAACATTATCTCGTAATTCACTGAATCATTAACTGCAATGCATCTAAAGGTCAACAATAGTAACAACAAAATAAATACATATCAAAGTTGAGAGAAACTACACATACATCTATAGTACTTTATTAAATCAAAAAATTCTACAAAAGTGGAGGGTCCTTCCCCCTTAGTAGGGAGATGGTACACGCATCTCACAAGCTAATCAATAAAGAAGTAAGATGTAACAAATAATCAAGGTTTCATTGATATTAAGGAAATAATTGTGTTTACATAGTGTTCCAAAATCATAGTGTTGATGTTGCCCACGCAAGGCAGAGGGAATCCTATTTTAACAACTACATACATCTATATTGAAAACGTAATCAATCACAAGAATCTCTTGATTCTCTTATTTTCGAAATCAAGAAATAGATTTAAAAAAATTGTTATGAATAAAAGATGATGTAACCGTCTTTCCAAAATAAAAAAGACTAATAACTGGAAGTCATAATGATTTCAATAATCATGGATGTTTTGTTAATAAATAAACTACTTTGCTAGGACAATGGTAAATGTTGACTTGATCAAATGATAGCCCAAGTTAAACACTACTTTATTGGAAAAAATAGTATCAACATAGAATATCAGCATGTCTTATGATTCATTTAATATTAAAGATAAATGAGATTCCTACATAACCCATTGAATGTAACTGACTTTTGAGCTGTATTGTTTTATTTTGTATTTATTATTTAGTGGGTGTTGATTGAATGAATGATTGCACCTTACCACCAATTTATTACTTGAGGGAGTGGGTTTTCATGCCTTGTGGGGAGGGGACAGGACTGGGAAGTTCAGGCTTATAAAGCATGAAATCGGAGAGGTAGGTGAGAGAGCTACGGGGATGGGTTCAATATATTTTGAGAGGGACTTCATAATTGAGATAGGTGGAAAATTAAAGGGGGTGGATGGATGCTTGGAAGATTGGAAAGGTGTAGAAAATATTTCTCAAGGAATGCTTTGGTTTTAGAGTATTCTTGTTTTTTTTTTTTTGGAGTGGAAAATGTCAAGAGAGGAGTGGGAAGGAAACTTGGTAGCCGAAATCTAGGAGCAGGGAGTCAAGAAGGTGCTTGACACTTAGAGGTTGGACACACTATGGATATAGTTCTAGACTTGGGCTCAAAGAGTTAGGGAACATGTGGAGGTTCCTTGGGCTAGGAAGTCAAATAAGTTGTTGTTAATTGGAAGGGTGGCATACTCGGTTGGGTGATCCCAGGAGGAGCACAAAAATAGAGTTAGAATGACTAGGTATTCTTATTATTTATTATGTTTATTTAAAATATGTTGAAATAAAAATATATTCTAGTAAAGAAATCCTAAAAAAAATAAAAATATGTAGTACTATAAAAAAAAGTTTCTTTCTTTTTTTGTATTTATAAAAAATAATTAGATAGAGTAAATCATTTTTTTCACAAGTTTGACGCAGCAACCCCTCCTTTCTACCCATATTTTTTAGTATATAATTATAACCATAAAGACCAACATGAAAACCACGGTTGGCTAGGACAAATCCTGTAAATGATTTAAAAATTAAATTATTTTATTGAAAATAATAAAAGTATGAAATGTTGGCTTCAAGGAAGAGATGCATTGATTCAAGTATGAGTAAGAGTGCAGAAGTGGGAGAGTGGTATATAGTGGAATAATAGATTGAACCACCACCTAACAGATGGAAAGGACATGATTGGGCAAGTGAAAAGCACCCACATTTCTTTAATACATGACATGAGGGAAGGCAAAGTTCTATAATACTGTAGGATACAAAAGGTCTCAAGTAACAACAAGAGGGGAGAAGGAAAAACAAGAAAGAAGTGAAGACAAAGGGGATGGAAAAGAAAGAAGCATGGGATTTTGGGCATGAAATATTGGAAGTGAAACTGAGTCGTATACTCTAAAATTGGGATGCTTTCCCTTGTATTGATGTGTTGATATCACTAGACTATGTGTTTCCAATCTTGATTGGCCAGTGAGAGGCTCAAACGAGGAATGAATCATGAGTGATTTCAAAGTAATTTTATAAACCACTAAGTTCATGTTTCAAAAACTAATAAACCACTTATTTCTTGTTGAATCTCTTGATAAACCACTTGGTAGGGTAAATTAGGCCACTGAGATAGTGGCCCACAGGGTAGTTGATAAACTACCTAGATAGTGGACTATTGGCCACTGCATTTCTTGATTTGAAAACATAGTTGATAAACCACCTAGATTGTAGATTCAAATTCTTGGAAATGAGAAATACCCGAGCTGTACCTTTGTTGAATTCCCTGAGCAAGCATCCACTCAGATTTTGGATCCATCTTCCGGGTGGTCGACTGCAAATTTTTTTTAGTGTAGTTGGCCTATGGTTGGGTGGAGAGTTGAAGTCATTGTTGAATTTTCATGATATTGGGTCTAGGTTAGAATATTAAAATATATTACGCTACCAAACCAAGAGTCTCAACATGAACTACTTTGCACAACAGAAAATATAAAGAAATAAATCACATGTACACAAGTATACACAATTTTAAAGAAATATTGTACAATAATGTACAACCCAATCTTCATTATATTAACCAAATATGAATAATACCATAGTCTATCATATACAATATACAATGAGAACCATTGTTGCATATTCTATGTCATATCTTGTCCCATCAGTCCTTCACTTTAGTACTACTCTCTAGCTACCCCTTAGTCCTTCAAAGGAAAACACATCAAGACTCCAGGAGGGATACCACCTAACACTTCTACAAGTCACTTATTTTGTATGTACATGGGTTGATCCAATCTTATCTCTTGGATGGAAAATACCTGAGCTCCAGTATTCCTTGTAATAGCCTCTTTCATCCATCAAGGAGCTACACATAAGCCTCCAAACTTCACCCAATATTTACCTATCTTTGTCACGTCAAGATTGCTAGTCTAGTGCTACTTTGGGTAGCCAACACACTACTCTCCACCAGATCAATGGCTCCCAATACTACACTATATAATATTATCCCATGGAAGCTCTCAATCACCAAATCAAGCCTCCAAATTAGCTCCCGTAGGCTGCTAAACACAACCATCCAAACTGATCCACAAAGCATGGATCCAACACCTACAAGCATGGTGTCATAAACTCATTGTATAAGGTCTTCTCACATGTTGTAATATGGGCTTGATTAGGGCACACAAATATAGTCCCTAACAACCCTAAAAACTACCTAAATTTTCCTTAAATGGGTGTGGTTTTCCTCCAATGGAAGGTTGTCCCCTTCAGTGTAATTCAGGGCAGCATTCTAGCCCTTAACAATGGCTCTACCCTATTGGGTTGTGTTATATTCTTTCCACGACTAACCCACGTAGTGAACCGAGGAGTTAGAGGGGGGGCAGAGCCCCCCCTTTTTTGTGCCGATTGCACAACGAGGGGGTCACAGGGGGGGTTGGTAGCCCCCCTCTACAGGGTCAGGGGCAACGCCCCGGGAAAAGTTTTTTTGGACCCTATATTAGGTTGGGCAAACCTACCTATGGTTTTCAGTCTATGGTTTTGGATGTGATGGTTTTTTGGTCCATGGTATTGGATGCTTCGGCATGTATGAATATGCAGTGTAACATTAAAAGGAACATAATGAAAAATCAAGCTGGTAGTCCTAGTTTTGGGATCCAGTGGGAAAGTCTCTATGTATATGTGTTTTATGTGTTATGCTCTCACATTGTTTATTTTCTGTGTTTTAGAATTCATATGCAAGTAATTTTTGTATAGGATTAAAACCTACATTTGGTATCAGAGATGTTTTGGCTTCAAGGGACACCTTTGTTGCTGAGTGGTTTGGATCAGGCCTATGGTAGACCCTGTTTAGTGGGAAATTTGTGAGATCGATTCTAGTGGTGAAAGAAGATGGCGAGTAGTGGAAAGATAAAGATCGAGAAATTTAATGGTCAGAGTTTTGAGTTGTGGAAACTCAAGATGGAGGATCTGTTGGTGGATAAATATCAATGGATTGCGGTAGATCTAGGTACTAAACCAACAGGAGTGTCCGATGAAGAATGGAAGAAGTTGGATCGGAAAGCAAAGAACACAATACGATTGTCTGTCTCAAATTTAGTATTGCTGAATGTATCAAGGGAATCTACAATGAAGGCTTTGTGGGACAAGTTAGGGACTTTGTACCAATCTAAGTCTCTGGTGAATAAACTATTCCTGCAGAAAAAGCTATATAACCTGAGGATGAAAGATGGAGCCTCGGTGACAGAGCATATGAATGCGTTTAATACTGTAGTAAGTCATACATCATCTGTTGATATCAAAATTTTAGATGAAGATAAGTGCATTATTTTGTTGTGTTCTCTACCAGATTCATGGGATAGTCTGGTTATTGCAATAGGTAGCAATGCAACTGCCTTGCAGTTTGATGAAATAGTCTCAGCCTTGCTGACGAAGGAGATGAGACTGAAAAATATGGAGAGCTAGAATGGTGATGCCTTGTCTATATGAGGATGGTCCTAGAAGAGAAACAAAAATAAGTCATCGAGTGGGAGATCTAAATCTAGAGGGAGATCTAAATCTCCAAGAAAACCTGTAAAGGTGATGTGCTAGAAATGTGGAAAGGAAGGGCACTTAAAAAGGGACTGTAAATCTAAAGCTCCTGATAAAGGAAAGGAATCTAATGATGCTCCTTGCGCAGAGGTTAAAACCACCTCAGATGAAGGTGGGGATATGTACTTGGCTTCTTCAAGTACACATGTAGATCATGAGGTATGGTTGATTGACTTAGGTGCATCCTTTCACTTCACTCCCCATAGAAAGTGGCTCTGCGAGTATGAGAAATACAATGGTGGTGATGTCTTCTTAGGGGATGATAGGAAGGCTAGAATCGTTGGCCGCAGGAAAGTAAAGTTGAAGTTGCAAGGTGGAAGGGTTAGAACACATCCAGGTGTTCTGCATATTCCTGCATTGGCCATAAATCTGATTTATGTAAGCAAGTTGGATGATGTTGGTATAAAAACAATGTTTAAGACTAATACCTACAAGATGTTTCAGGGAGCATTGGTATTTATGTGGGGAGTTCGAATTGGAACTTTGTAAAAGCTGCAAGGTAGCACTGTTGTTTATGGGTGCAATAGTTCTGTGGTTCATGAAAGTGGAGCTAAAAATATAGTGGTCTCTGGAGAGAAGACCATGCTGTGGCATCAAAGGCTTGGACATATTGGAGAGAAGGGCCTTCAAATACTTCATGATAAAGGTACAGTAGAAGGTATGAGTAATAGCTCTCTGGACTTTGATTTCTGTGAAAATTGTGTATATGGGAAGCAGAATCAGGTGAGTTTCCCCTCTGGTGGTAAGAGGGCGAAACAGATATTAGAGCTTGTATACAGTGATGTGTTTGGACCTGTGAAGTTTCCATCACTGGTTAAGTTTGTGTACTATGTATCATTTATAGATGACTTCTCAAGGAATACATGGACATATTTACTTAAGAAGAAATCTAAAGTCTTTAACAGGTTTAAAGAATTTAAGGCTCTGGTGGAAAACCAGACAGAGAAGAAGATAAAGGTGCTGAGGACAGATAACAGTGGAGAGTTTTGCAGTAAGGAATTTGAAGAATTTTGTAAGAAGTGTGGTATAACATGGAAGAAGACTACTCCATATACACCTCAGCAAAATGGAGTTGTACAAAGAATGAACAAGACGTTGATGGAAAGGGCAAGAAGCATGCTCAGTGGTCCCAGGTTAGGACAGGAATTTTGGGCAGAGGTAGTGGAGATAACATGTTACCTGGTCAACAGATCACCTTCATCAGCGTTGGAGGATAAGACTCCACAAGAGGTATGGAATGGTAAGAAACCCTCTCTTTCACATTTGAGGGTATTTGGATGTGATGCATATGTACATGTTCCAAAGGAGAAATGAACCAAGTTGGATAGTAAATCTAAAAAGTGCATCTTTACTGGGTATAAGGATGATTTAAAGGGGTATAAGCTTTGGAACCTAACAACAAGGAAGGTTGTGTACAGCCGAGATGCGGTGTTCAGAGAGGTGAAAAATGTTATTAAACATGAAGTCCAACCAAAGGAACCTGATAAGGTAGAGTTTGAGCTAAAGGAGGAAGAATCAGACTCTACAACAAAGGAGGAATTAGAAGATGAAGAGCCATAAACTCTGGGTGTGAGAAGATCAGTTTAAGAAAGAAGGTAGCCAAGAAGGTATAGTCCATCTGCTTTATCTATTACTGACGATGATCCTAGAATTGTGAAGGAAGCAGTAGATTCAGAGGATGGAAAACTTCGGAAAGAGGCCATGGTTGATGAAATGGCATCTTTACACAAAAATGAGGCTTGGGATCTGGTGGAGTTGTCGGCTGGAAGGAAACCCACTGGCAGCAAATGGGTGTTCAAGAAGAAGACAAATGTAGAAGGAAATGTGGAGAAATACAAAGTTCAGTTGGTAGCAAAAGGTTATTCCTAGGTGTCAGGAATTGATTTTGGTGATATTTTTTCTCCTATTGCCAAGGTAACTTCTATTAGGTTACTTTTATCTGTTGCTGTTGATTTTGATTTTGAGGTAGAACAGATGGATGAGAAGACAATATTTCTTCATAGGGATCTGGAAGAGGAGATCTACATGAAGCAACCTGAAGGCTTTGCAGTGAATGGTAAGAAATAACTGGTATGCAAGTTAAAGAAGTCTTTGTATGGGTTAAAAAAGTCACCAAGGATGTGATATCAGAAATCTGATACATTTATATGGGGACTTGGCTTCACCAGAAGCAAAGCAGATCACTTTGTGTATTTTAAATTAATTGGTGACCGTGTTATTTATCTGGTCTTGTATGTCGATGATATGTTGCTAGTTGGAAATGACAAAGAAATTATCCAGGATTTGAAGACCCAATTGTCCTCCAAATTCAACATGAAAGATCTTGGTGCTGCAAACTATATTTTGTGCATGGAAATTAAAAGAGATTGGCGAAGAGGAAGATATGGTTAAACCAGAGGAAGTATGTCGAGACAATACTGTAGAGGTTTAATATGCAGGATAGTTAACCGGTGAAGGTTCCTATTCCTGTAGGTGTAGAGCTATCTGCTGAACAGTTTCCCAAGACACAAGAAGAAGAAGAGGATATGTCCCGTGTTCCATATGCAAGTGCAGTCGGTAGCCTAATATATGCAATGGTCTATACTAGACTAGACATTGCACATGCAGTGGGAGTATTGAGCAGGTTTATGTCAAAACCAAGGAAGGAGCACTGGACAACAATGAAGCAAGTTTTTAGGTATTTGCGTGGCACTAGTGATTATGGTTTGCGCTACCAAGGAAGACCAGGATTGGACAGAGTGTTGGATATTCTTGGCTTTGTTGATGTAGACTAAGCTGGATATCTAGATCAAAGAAGATCTACAAGTGGGTATGTGTTTAACCTATTTGGAGATGCAGTCAGTTGGATGAGTAAGAAACAATCTCTAGTGGCACCATCAACTACAGAGGCAGAATACATGGCAACCACTCATGCAAGCAAGGAAGCAGTTTGGTTGTAGAGATTGTGTTCAAGTATGGGGTTAGTAGAGAGAGCTATAATAATAGACTGTGATAACCAAATTGCAATTTTCTTAGCAAAGAACCCTACTTATCATTCAAAGACAAAGCACATTGATGTTCAGTATCACTTTGTGAGGGATATGATAGAAGACAAAAAGGTGTTGCTGGTAAAGGTGGACACTTTGAAGAATACTGCAGATGCATGGACAAAATCTATGAGCTCTGAGAAGTTCTCTTGGTGTAGAGAAACAATGGGCATTTCAGGGCTGGAAATATGACTAAGCTCTCCTATGGCCCCCTATGGAAACAAAACAACAAGTGGGAGAATGTTGGGTTGTGTTATATCTTTCCAAGATTAACCCATGTAGTGAACTAGGGGATTAGAGGGGGGGTGGAGGCCCCCCTTTGTTGCGTTGATTGCTCAACGAGGGGGTCATGGGGGTGTATCAACCCTTCCTATCCAGGGGGTTTGAGGGGGGTGGGTAGCCCCCCTCTAGGGGGTCCAGGGTAGTGCCTTGGGAAAAAAAATTTGGACCCCATATTAGGTTGGGCAAACATACCTATGGTTTTCGGTCCATGGTTTTGGACACGATGGTTTTTTGGTCCATGGTATTGGATGCTTTGACATGTAGAAATATGTATTGTAACATTGAAAGGAACATAATGAAAAATCAAGTTGGTAGTCCCAATTTTGGGATCCAGTGGGAAAATCTCTGTGTATATGTGTTTTATTTGTTATGCTCTCGCATCATTTATTTTCTATGTTTTAGAATTCGTATGCAGGTAATTTTTGTACGCGGTTAAAACCTACATGCCCTCCTCTTATCACAATGGCACCCTATAGCCCTTAAAACAATTCTGTCGTAGCCCTTCTAGAGAATTGCTCCACCCTCAATGAGCCCTAAAATAACTCCTCTTCTTCTCTGCCCTCTATCAAGGTACTTGACCTCCCTTCAACCCTTCAGTCCTTTTAAATTGGCTTCAAAATAGGGCTATTTCACCCAAGTTGAACTACCTCTCCTTGCTGAGGCCCAAAATAGAAAATATATTCCTCCAACGAGTTCTTTTCTCCTTGTGTGTGTTGCATAATGGATGAGGAAATGTCCTCCTCCACACCTCATATTTATACACATAAGATGGCTCCTCCAAAATGTCATATTTTGGGCTTGTAAAAATGTCACAAGGCTAAATAACATCAAGCCAACCTTGACACTTCTTGTGAAAACCCACATTTTGACTTCAAAAATTCATAACTTCATTTCTAAAGCTTTTATTTGAGTGATATTCAAAGCATTGGAATCGACATGCCAAGCTCCATCACCTCAAATTTTCTCATGCTCAATTATTCATGTTTTTGGCTCAAATCTCGATGGGTGAAAAACCCCAACCTTGGGTTCCAAGTGCACAAGTGACCCTTGTGTGCTTTTCCCTCCAAATCCCGAACCCTAAGACTTGGAGTACCTCCCAAGCTACTCAAAAATCAACACTCCCTCTTATGAGGGAGGTACTTCCAAGGCTAGGAAGTAACTCATCATCATCATCACCAATCACAACACTTGACCAACTCTTGGCACTCACAATTGCAACAACCACTGTTTTGTGAACTACATCTCTCTTGGAAGTGTCACTGTCACTATTGGAATCCTCCTTCTCCTTATTATTATCCTGTAATGTCTTCCAATCTCTCCATGATTCCTTCTTGGAAGCTATAGGAGCACCCTTGATCCCCACTAACCACGCGGTCATCTTGGGCTACAAATTCTCCCTCTGAACTTGCAAGATCCCTCTCAAACTCAACTCCCTCTAAGTCTCTAGAACCTGTACCTTCTTCTCAGGAACCTATACCTACTCCTCTGAAGCCTGCACTTGCACCTTCTTCTCTCAAACTTGCACCTACTCCACCTACTTCTCATGATCCATAGGATTGCCTATTAGACTATATAGACCATTCTTTCTAACTCCAAGCATAATATCAGCAGAGCAAGAGCCTCTAGGCCTGAGTCTTTCCTTCCTATCTTGTAAAAATATTTTAGACCCCTTCTTCTCGATCATCAAGACATATATCACGTTGTATCTAAGTCCTGGTATAAATAGTACATCCTGGACCCACATTAATCATCTTGTCTCCATCCTGAATTGCACAACTCTCGATCCTCGGATCTCCTTTTGACTCTCATCGCCCAACACCATGTGCAACTTCGACTCCCATTTAGCTAGAGTCTCAAAAACCTCCTATGAACCTGTCATATGTTTTTTTGCACCATTGTCCACATACCATCCATCCTCATTGATAATACCCTCTGAGAAATGAGATATCATAGCAAAGTTCTACTCCTCCAATCTCATGGTAAGATCATCTATCTCAGCGAAGTGGCAACACAACTGACTTACTTTCCTTTCTTTTTCTTCCCATATCCCTTCTTCTTCATCAGACATCTCAACGAAAAATTACTCATCTCGCCACAGTTGAAACACTTGACCTTACTCAAGTCCTTCTTATTGTTACCCTTCATTCGCACTGCAAGTGCCATGTCATCATCAAAAGTATTCTTCTTTGGATGAAGATCCTCATCCTGCAACTCTTCCTGAATGAAGATGTCCATATCCTATTCCATTCTGGAAACTCCTCTCTAGCAATGGTTCCTTTGATGAAGGGCTTCCATTCCTCGGTGAACCCTTTCAAGGAAATCCTCACCATATCTCCATCTAAAATAGTCACACTGATGACAACAAGATCATATTTGACCTGATATAATCTCACCAAATACAAAGTCGCCCTTCACCCTTTATCATCTTAGTTGACTTCAACTTATCCTCCAATACCAATACCTAGTTCTCATTCTTATTCTGAAACAAATTTTGACTAGAAATGCACATCTCATGTGTGGTGTTCTTCCTAGATAAATGAGGTATTAGGGCATCCTTCAAACCATATAAGATTATCAATCTCTCCCTCGTATCCAAATCCTCGTACACTTATAGCTCCTTTGGGTCAGTTTGCTTCTTGATGGCTTTCTTGGCGAACTCCTAGATCCTATTGACCTGCAAGACCAACTTAATCATTTCCTTACATGGACTATAGTTGGAAAACCCCTCCAACCTATCTGCATACCATATACCAGCCTACAACTATGACATTTTCTCCTATAATGTGACCAACCCATTCATAGCTATACTTCATTGTGCACAACTCTAATTCACTGACTTCCAAAGTAGCTCAAACTTGGCTTTGATTCCATGTTGAATTTACACAATCTTGTTTCTAGGTTAGAATTTTAACATCTCCGATTCTACCAAACCAAGAATCTTAGCAAGAACTACTTTGCATAGCAAAAAATATAAAGCAGTAAATAACATGTACACAAGTATACACAATTTTTAGCAAATATTGTACAATAATGTACAACCCAATATTCATTATATTAAACCAAATCTTCATAATACAATAGTCTATGGTATACAAGATACAGTGATAATCTTCATTGCATATTCTATGTTGTATCTTGTCATGCTAGTCCTTCACTTTTGTACTACTCCCTAGCTTCCCCTTAGTCCTTCAAATGAAAACACATCGAGAATCTGGAAGGGTTTCCACCTAACAATGCTATAAGTCACTTATGTTGCACGTAAACAGGTTGATCCAATCTTCTCTCTAGGATGGCCAATACTTGAGCTCCAATCTGCGTTCTTGCAGCCTCTTTCGTCCATCAAAGAGCTACACATAAGGCTCCAAACTTCAGCCAATCTTCGGTTATCTTCATCACTTCAAGACTGCTATTCTAGGGCTACTTTGGGTAGCCAACACATTGTTCTCCACCAGATCAATGGCTCCCAATACTACATTGTAGAATCTTCTTTATGGAGGCTCTCAATCACCAAATCAAGCCTACAAATTCTCTCCCACTGGCTACTAAACAAAATGATCCAAACTGATCCACAAAACACAAATCAAACACCTACAAGAACATTTTCATAAACTCACTGTATGGGGTCTGCTCACAGACTGCAATATGGGTCTAATTAGGGCACAAAAACACATTCCCTAAGAACCCTACAAACTTCCTAGATTTTCCTTAAATGGGTGAGGTTGTCCTCCAATGGAAGGTTGTCCCCTTCGCTATAATTTTGGGCAGCCTTCTAGCACTTAACAATGGCTTTGCCCTCCTATTTTCATAATGGCACCCTACATCCCTTACAATAGGCCTGTCACAACCCTTCTAGAGGATTGTTCCACCCTCAATGAGCCCTCAAATAACTCCTCTTCTTCTCGAACCTCTAGCAAGGTACTCGACCTCCCTTTATCCCTTCAGTTCTATGAATTGGCTTAAAAAAGAACCCTATTTCACCCACGTTGAATTGCCTCTCCTTACTATGGTCCAAATTTGAAAATATCCTCCTCCAACGAGTTCTTTTCTCCTTGTGTGTTTTACACAATGGATGAGGAAATTTCCTCCTCCTCACCTCTTATTTATACACATAAGATGGCTCCTCCAAAACATCATACTTGGGGCTTGTACAAATGTCACAAGGCTAAATAACATTAACCCAACCTTGACACCTCTTGCGCAAACCCACACTTTGACTTAAAAAATTCATAACTTCATTTCTAGAGCTCCGATTGAAGTGATCCTTGAGGCATTGGAATCATCATGCCAATCTCCATTTAAAATTTTATCATGCTCAAATTCTTCAAGGTTTTGGCCCAAACCCTAATGGGCACAAAACCCCAACCTTGGGTTCCAACCCCACAAGTGACCCTTGTGGTTCTTTTCCCTCCAAACCCTGAACCTTAGTGCTTGGAGTACCTCCCAAGCTAATCAAAATCAACAGTCCCTCCTTCAGTTTCTAGCCATCTCCAAACAAACAAATGTGTAAATTACTTGTCTATATTTCCTTATGGTCTGTGTTGATTTTTTCATGTTGTGAATGATATAATAATTTGTATGCTTCTAAGTGTAAAGGAATTCCTGAGTTGCGAATACCATTATATTTTCATAATGGGAATGATACATTATATGATCATGATTTTAATGCATTCCTATATTATTATCTCCATTATTACATTGAAGATGAATGTGATAAAGTGCGTATTTATGTGCGATTTGGTTGATTTCTAGGCTTGTAAATATCTATAGTTTAAAATTTTTCTTATGCTAGTTACAATGCAAAGTTTAGAAATTGGGATTCAAGCCCTTGGGCCATAAGTCATCTTAAGACTTCAAATATCTGAGCATGGTTCAGGAAGTTTTCTTCTTGTATCATTAACTCAACCTTGAGTTCTTTGTTTCTTATGTGTATATGTTTCCAAAACCTTACCACAAGATGTTGCCACTTCCAAATATTAATAAGTAGTTTATCATATTAATCAAGTAGTGTCAGTGAAGAATAGGCTCACCCAACCATGGTTCTTCTTTGAAACTATATCCACCACCCACCACTCATTGTTGGGAAGTGTTAGAGATGGATACCCTTTTAATGACAAGCAATAAATGAAGAGTTGGAGGCTTCCATAATACCAGTGTGACGTGGTCTTGTCGACCTACTTAGATCAAAACATGATCCAAAACATTTATAATGAAGAAGACTCCACAAACCACTAAGGCAAAGGGTTCATTGGGGCCCGGGCCTAAGTTTTTGTCATAGTGTCACGTGGGCCACATTAAGGCTATGTGGTGATAGAATATTGGTGCGATTGTTTTTATGACGATGTGGTGATGCCACAAGGAAAATATTGTTAGGCCAAGGCGAAATCTTGCCACCGCCCACCAATCATCACCGTAATGTGTGTGTGTGTGTGTGGGTTTGTGTGTGTTTATATATATATACACACCTAGTTCACATTTCATATCTTGGTTCACTATATTTTTAGAGATACATTTTAAGGAAGTTGGAGTTCCTGAACTCCCTTGAAATCAACATCAAACAAGTCAGTTTGAAATTTTCAGTATAATATTTTCTCTAGGAGTTTTCAAAAAGTGAAACATCTAGTTCAAATTTCAGATTTTGGTTCGTTATAATTTTGGTTATATGCTCTAAGGAATTTAAGGTTCTTAAATACTCCTAAAATTACTTTCAAATATGTTAGTTTAGAATTTTCACAGTAATTTATTTTTTGGAATGTTTTAGATAGTAAAACTTAGACCACATTAATTTTAGAATTTTGTTCAGCATACTTTCGTAGCTATACCCCATAGAAGTTAGGGTATGTGAGCAATGTTGAATTAAATTTTAAGCATATCAACTTGGTATTTTTGCTATATATTCTTTTATGGGACTTTTCAAACTATGAAACCTTAAAGGGATTTACAGAGACATATAGAAGTACCTTATGTACAAATTTCATAATTATATTTGAGGAATTGGACATGTGGAACACTATACAAGTTTGTTTATGTGAATATTCCAAAAATAAGAAAGTTTTGGGAAAATCACCATAACTTTCACTTGGCATATCAAATTCTAGCCACACCTGTGGAATTGCAAAAAAGACATATCAAAATATTAGAAACCAAATTTTTAGATGCAAAGGGACTCAAATATCACAGATATATCAAAACTTCATCCATTCATATATTCTTCAAATTAAGGTTTTAAAGGTACATAAAATATAAGTGACCTAATTGTTGATTAGAAGATTCCCCCCCTTTTTTATGATTGAAGGTTGTGATGAAAAGGATTGCTATTATTATTTTCCAGTATGTTTCTAGGCAAAGATACTACACCAATTAAACCTATTAAAGGCTCATCCTTCTCTCATGAGTAATATGCAAACTTAAAATCTAGGATATCTCAATTAGAGAAGAGAGATAATGAAATGGATTATAGTAAGTTGAATATGGTGGATTTATTAGGTTCTCAAAAAAATCTTAAAAGAGAAATGGAAAAGAGGATGAATGAAAATAATGAAGATGAACAAAAATAAATAAGAACTATATAAACCCCATGTTCACCCAGAAACCCCTTATTAATCCTTAGATATTAAGTAAATACATTTCTATTTTTATATCATTATGTAGGATAGATTGTTGTCATGGATCCAATTTATTATAATTGCACTCTTTTTCTCCTATATATATCCTAAGGATACCTAGTCTTAGGATCATCAAATATTTTCTTATACAATGTATTCATTGAAAACCCCTCATTATTTGTTTTTGATTATTTTAAGGCACAAGGTTCGTAACAATGTTGGTGTTAACTGAAAGATTTTTTGTAAATGGATACGAGGTCTAATAATTTGATAATTAGAATCTCTCTCTCTCTCTCTCTCTCTCTCTCTCTCTCTCTCACACACACACACACACACATTGTTGTTATGCTTATGATTGGATGAGAACTAGCATGTAAGTTGGAAGGAGGATATGTGATAGCCAAAGAACCATGCAAGTAACCAATTGATGCCAAGACATCAACCGAGTGATGGTATGACACAGATTTTCCTCTTATATTTTGTGTTAATTGGTATGCACCATTATGAAATTTGGTAAGGTAAAAATTTGCAAGTCACATGACTTATTGAATGAATGATTTGATCATAAGCACTTAGAACTAATATCGTATTTTGCTCCATGTTAGGATGTTGGCCCTATTTCTTTTAGGAGGCATGCATGCATTCACACCATGTAACCTCCAAGCTAGGAGTCATAGGAGGTTTGTGATGGACACACTTCCTAGACATGTAATGATGACTACCATTTGCCTACCAGGGAATTTAGTTAAATATAATTGACATTTAACCATTTTTGTTTCTAGGTGGTTAGATTGGCATAGTTGATGTTGTATTATATTGAAGCAATGAACTTACATGATGGGAGTGGAATTAGGTTAGGGAGAAGGGATGGATATACATTAGTTTTGAACTCTAGATGGGAAATGATTTCTTTGTATGAGTTTACTTAATTTTGTTTACAACATCTTTTCCCATATTTGATTATATCTTATTGTCCTGTCACTCCATTGTTTGTTTCCTCTTAACTCTAACTTTGAGATAAAGTTTTGTGAAGGAAGGGTGTATGTAATTTCCACTCCCTAAACGTATTATGCTATGCTAGGTTATTAGCCTACTTTTTGTGATATTTATTAATGTGATATATCCTTATTAGCGTTATTTGTATATATATGAGGCATATGTATGCTAGCTACATACCCACACCTTCATGAATATGCTAGTATTCTATGGTATGCTACAATCTTTGAATCACGATGTAAATTTATAATTAGGCTTAACCTTGATTAAAAAATAGTTAATGTAACATTTTTATTAACTCTTAAGATTGATTAGCGGTTCGTTAGATTATTAGTCCTTAATTTTGATTAATAATTAATTAATGATATGGATTTTATTATGATTATTTGAATATTAAAGATTAATGGGATTCCTATGTAATCCATTGAATTGAATCGCCTTTTGAGTTGTAAATATTTTATTATGTAGTTATTATTTGGTGCATGTGATGTAGGAGTTTGATCAAACTAAGGTGGTAGTCTTACTTTTTTTAGATCACATTCAATCCGGTAGTGCTTATTGCATATCGCATGCGATAGGAGGAGCCTTAGGAATGCGATGAAGAGTCACATGTGGGTGCAATCTGTGATATTGTGATAGATTTCTACAAAGGAAACTTTGGCCATAGGAATGAGATCGTTGCACTATGATCAACAGTGGATAGTGATATCGAGTAAGCTACTTGAGCAATGTTTAACCGCCCTTACAAAGCCGATAAGGAATATAATTCCTTGATCTATAAAAGTTTGTTGATCTATAAAAGTCTGTGTCCAGCTTTGGAATTAAAGTCCGAGCAACTGATGACTCGATATCTGTTGGATAACAGAGGCCATCAAATCTTACGGCTTGCGGGTCTTCAACTAGCACACTGTTCAAAAACAAGCCTAACCCCCGTAGTTGAATGGGACATAAAAATTTGACATTAAGATCGACGACTAGGAGTGAGTGCAGGACTTTAGCCACGATCAAGAAAAGTCATACTCTCCTACCCCCCAGGTGTAGATTATCGTCGATCTAATAGATCTATCGATCTGACGATCCAGATCTATTCCTCCGCCATTAATACTAAATGACCACAATTAACACATAAACACTGAGATTTACAATTAAAGTGTGAAAACAAAGAAAATACCTGATTAAGTTTCAGAACGCAAATTCACAGAGGTAAACGAGAGTTTTCACCAGGATTAACACACAGTTGCACACTTAATCAATCTCTTCAATATAATAGTAGTTAGAGAGTCTTGGCCCTATCGGCTCAATTACAACAATTGATATGACCTCTTTTTCAATCTCAAAACCCTATCTATCACTTAACGCTCGCCTCTCACTCAATTCTCAATCATCTCAGCTAATCCCTTTCCATTACATTTTCTTCTCTTTTATGAGTCAATCCTATTCTAACTGTACTAACAACTCGATCTCTATTTTGATCAATATAACAATCAAATCTCTCTTTTTAACCTCTAGTACACACCTATGCTAACAACTTATCCCTTATGCTAAAATAAGACAATTTTCTAATTATTACAATAATGAAGTAAAGATCACTTTCGAGAGATCCAACCCTCTCTACCAAAACTAACTTTTGACCACTCAGGTCAGTGAAATTCAACTCATTTAGCCACAACATGTGAACAAACCATCACATTATTGGCTAAGTCCAGATGCTCCTACATCAGACTCCCGGGGAAGAAAAGAATCATCCCTCGGACTTTCAGGGTTTACTCCATAATTCTGGAACTCTGTTGTTGTCAACCAACTAGCATCCTCCAATGGTTGTCCTTTCCATTTGACTAGATATTGAAAATAAACCTGTCCTACGGTTCTTTTGGATACTCTTTTCTCCAAAACAGCTTCCACGTCTTTCTTAATTGTCTTTGGAATTTGTTCTTCCCAGTTCAAAGTTTGAACTTCATCTTCTGTAGTTTCCTCCTGTAGCTCTGACTCTGTCTCTTTGTATGGATACAAATATGCAACATTGAAGATAGGTGATATTCCAATCCCTTCTGGAAATTCAATTTCACAGGCATTAGTTGAAAATTTTCTTACAATTATACATGGTCCTATCTTTTTCATTTTTAGTTTATTGTAAATCTTAGCAGGAAATATTTCTTTTCTAAAATACACCATCACTAAATCTCCCACTTGGAATTCTTTCTCTCTTCTTTTCATATCTACTCTCTGTTTATATTTGCCACTACTTTCCTGCAATCTGCCTTTGACATCTTCCTGTAGTCTTTGCATCTGCTCTGCAAACTCTTCAACTTTTGCACTTCTTGTCTCCTATTTATCCAAATTTTTGAGCTCATACACACCTCTTGGATTCATCCCAAAAATAATCTGAAATGGAATCATTCCAGTACTTTGGTTTGGAGTGTCATTATAAGAAAACTCAGCCTGAGTTAGTGCTAAATCCCACTGCTTAGGATTTTGATACACTAAACTTCTCAATATGTTTCCCAAGCTTTTGTTTACCACTTTGGTTTGTCAATTTGTTTGAGGATGGTATGATGAACTGAAACTGAGGTTAGTACCTAGTTTCTTCCAAAGAGTTCTCCAGAAATGGCCTACAAACTTTGTATCTCTATCAGGCACAATACTTATAGGCAATCCATGTAATCTTACAATTTCTCAAAAAAATAGATTAGCAATATGTGTTGCATCACTAGTCCTCTTACATGCAATGAAATGTGCCATCTTGGAAAATCTATCTACCACAACATAAATGGAATCATTCCCCCTTTGAGTTTTGGGTAACCCCAAAACAAAATCCATGCTAACTACATCCCATGGTCAGTCTGGTATTGGCAATGGTTGGTACAATCCTGTATTCTGGCTTCTCCCTTTAGCATGCTGACATATCCTACACTTCTCAAAAAATATCTTAACATCAGTCTGCATCTTTGACCAATAATGAAAAGTATTTACCTGAGCAAAGGTTTTATCTTGTCCAAAGTGACCAGATAATCCTCCACTGTGTTTCTCCTTTATTATGTTTTCCCTCATAGAACATTTGGGAATACACAAATTTTTGCCTTTAAACAATAAACCTCCTTAGATAAGATAATCTAACCACTGACTTCTGTTATGAACTATTGGATTTTTTACTGTTGTATAAATATCTTTGAAATTTGCATCATCTTTATACATTTCAACCATTTCTTCAAATCCTACAACACCAACTTTTAATTCTTGCACAATGAAATTTACGCTACTTAAAGCATTAGAAACTTTTCTCGACTTACCACTTGTGTGTTTTATCACAAAAGTAAAGCTTTGCAAAAACTCTACCCACTTGGTATGCTTCTGGTTCAATTTTGGTTGGTTGTTTATGAATTGTAATGCATGATTGTCAGAATACAGTATAAACTCCTTCGGTAGCAAATAATGTCTCCATTTTTTTAAGGCTTGTATAATAGCATAAAATTCTTTATTGTAAGAAGAATACTTCCTCTTAGCTTCATTTAATTTCTCACTGAAGTATCTTATTGGTCTCCATTCATGACTCAAAACTGCTCCAATTACAACTCCACTAGCATCTGTTTCAACTTGAAAAACTTTTTCAAAATCAGGTAAAGCTAAAACTGGTTTCTCCATGATTTTCCTCTTTAGTAACTTAAAATTCCTGTCTGTTGCTTCTATCCACTTGAATGGATGATTAGTGTCCTTGATTGTTTCAAGAATTGGTGCACAAATCTGACTAAAACCTCTGATAAATTTCCTATAAAAACTTGCAAGGCCATGAAAACTTCTTACCTCAAATATATTCCTTCGAATAGGCCAGTTCCAACTTGCTTGGACTTTCTCTGGATCCATTTTCAACCCTTCTTTACAAACTACAAATCCCAAGTTAATCAATTCTTCTTTCGTGAAACTACATTTCTTCATATTTATCAGTAGTTTTATCTTTTATTTTTTATTTTTTATTTTTTATTTTTTATTTTTTATTTGCTTGGACTTTCTCTGGATCCATTTTCAACCCTTCTTTATAAACTACAAATCCCAAGTTAATCAATTCTTCTTTCGTGAAACTACATTTCTTCATTTATTTTTTTTTGCAAAGTTCTTAAAACCAATTTAAGGTGCTCTAGATGTTCTTCTTTACTTTTACTAAAAACTAGAATATCACCAAGATAAACAATAACAAACTTGCCTACATATTCCTTCAAGACTTCATTCATCAATCTCATGAACGTGCTAGGTAAATTAGTGATTCCAAAAGGCATCACTAACCATTCATACAACCCGCTGTTTGTTTTAAATGCAGTCTTCCATTCATCTCCTTCTCTAATTATTATTTGATGATATCCACTCTTCAGATCTATTTTAGTGAAATACTTTGACCCACTCAAACAATCCATCGAATCATTCATGCATGGTAAAGGAAATCTATGCCTGATAGTGATCTTGTTTATGGCTCTGGAATCTGTACACATATGCCATTCACCTCCTTTCTTTGGGCTAAGTATTGTTGGTACAGCACATGGACTAAGACTCTATTTGATTAGTCCCTTATCCATCAGTTCTTGCACTTGTTTTCCAACTTCTGCATTCTCTTGAGGAGTTAATTTGTATGCTACTTTGCTTGGCAAACTTGCTCTTGGTATTAGATCAATATGATGACTAATACTCTTGATTGATGGAAATGCATTTGGAAATTCATCCACAATAATATCAGCAAAATCATTCAACAGAGTTTTGATTTCTTTAGGTAAATCATCTAAGTTTGTGGAAGTCAAAATTACCTTAGGTCTCCCTATGATAGCAAAATGCATTTCTTCACCTTTTCCAACCTCTTGCAACAACTCCTTTCCACTCATCAGCATAACACTATTTCCAGGTGCTCCTTTGTCAGCTTCATCCTTCAATGGCAACAATGAATGTTTATTTCCATCCTTCTCCAGAGTATAAGTATTTTTCCTCCCATCATGAATAGCATTCTAATCAAACTGCCAAGGTCTTCCCAACAATACATGACATACATCCATTTCCATTACGTCACACAATATCACATCTTTATAAGTACCAATATGTATCTCTACCTTGCATTGTTCTGTCACAATAATCTGATGTCCTTTCTGCAACCATGACACGTTGTAAGGACTAGGGTGTACTGTCTTCACTAATCCTAGCTTGTCCACCATCTCTGTCAAAACAAGGTTACCAGTGCTTCCACTATCAATTATCACTTTACAACATTTACCTTTGGATTTGCATGTAGTTCTGAATAAACTCTTCCTCTGAGTTGGTTCTTCAGTCTCTTTCTCTGCCTTAAGCAATGCCCTTTTCAACAACAGGGATTACCTTACTTCGGGGGATTCTTCCTTTTTCTATAATTTGAGTTGTTTCTTGCTTTGCCTCAGCCACATTCACATTCCTCTGACTTGTTGTTCTATTATGAGGACAGTCCCATGATCCATATCCCCATTCTCCACATGTGTGACACCGAATATCTCTTCCTCGACCTCTTCCTCTGAGTGCAAATCTTCCTCTATTAAAATCTCCCCTTTTTCATGGTCTGCTACTTGAGCTTCCTGCTTCATTCTGATGTTGCTAAAACCTTGGTCTGGTAGTTCCTCTACCTCTTACTGAACTTTTCCCTCTTTTCCTCTAATTTGCTTTCTCAACATCTTCTCTTCTGCCTTCAAACCTGCTTGATAGGCACCTTCAATGGTCTTCAGACTCAACAAGTTGATCTCATCATGTATGTCATATCTTAAGCCATTGATATATCTGGCTACCTTCTCCATGTCATCCTCTGCATGTCCTTCTCTAATAATCATTCTATAAAACTCTTCTGTATATTCTTTAATAGACATTCCTTTTTGCCTTAAATCCTGTAGCTTTTTGAAAAGATTTAACTAATAATCTTTTGGCATAAATTTAGCTTTCATTTTACTCACCATTTTCTCCCATTGCTTGATCTTAGACTTTCCTTTTCTTGTTCTGGATGTTCATAGTTCATCCCACCAAATAACTACATGACCCTTCAATCTAGTAATTGCAAATTTCACCTATTTTTGGTCATCAACCTCCTCATAGTCAAAATATTTGTCCAATGAATTGATCCAATCCATTATCTCTTCTGCATTGAGACTCCCTTCATACACAGGAATTTCCACCTTTGGTTTTCCACCTACTTTAGCCAACATATTGATAACTTTGGTAGTTTCATTTTCCTCCTCTTCTTCTTCCTCAGAAGATTCTTCTACAGCACTAGAATCTCCTTCATTAGGTGTTCTCCTGTAAGAAATCTCCATTGTGTCCATCCTTGTACACAGACTCTGAATCTCCTCCAACAGAACTACATTTTCTTCAGTTCTTCCTCGACCTATGCCAACTCCTCTCCTCGGCAGCATGTTTACTGCAGTCAACTCAATATCTGTGCTCTGATACCAAAAATGATGCAGGAGGTTGATCAAACTAAGGTGGTAGTCTTACTTTTTTTAGATCGCATTCAGTTCGGTAGATCTTACCGCATATTGCATACGATAGGAGGAGTCTTAGGAATGCGATGAAGAGTCACATGTGGGTGTGATCTGCGATATTGTGATGGATTTCTATGAAGGAAACTTTGGCCACAGGAATGAGATCGTTGCACTATGAATAACGACAAATAGAGATATCAAGTAAGCTACTTGCGCAATGTTTAACCGCCCTTATGGAGGCAAAGTTCGGGTCTAGTTTTGGAATTAAGTCCGAGCATTTGATGACCTGATATCCTTTGGATAACAAAGGCCATCAAATCTTATGACTTGCGGGTCTTCAACTAGCACACGGGTTAGAAACAGGCCTAACCCCCGTAGTTGACTAGGACCTAAATGTTTGACATTGAGATCGACAGCTAGGAGTGAGTGTGGGACTTTAGCCACGATCAAGAAAAGTCATACTCTCCTACCCCCACAGGTGCAGATTACTGTCGATATAATAGATCTATTGATCTGACGATCCAGATCTATTCCTCCGCCATTAATACTAAATGACCACAATTAACACACAAACACTAAGATTTACAATTAAAGTGTGAAAACAGAGAAAATACCCGATTAAGTTTCAGAACGCAGATTCATAGAGGTAAACGAGAGTCTTCACTAGGATTAACAAAAAGTTGCACATTGAATCAATTTCTTCAATATAATAGTAGTTACAGAGTCTTGGCCCTCTTGGCTCAATTACAACAATTTACCTGACCTATGTTTCAATCTCAAAACCCTATCTATCACTTAACTCATGCCTTTCACTCAATTCTCAATCATCTCAGCTAATCCCTTTCCATTACATTTTCTTCTCTTTTATGAGTCAATCCTATTCTAACTGTACTAACAACTTGATCTCTATTTTAGTCAATCTAACAATCAAATCTCTCTTTTTAACCTCTATTACACACCTATGCTAACAACTTATTGCTTAGTCTAAAATAAGAAAATTTTCTAATTATTACAGTAATGAAGTAAAGATCACTTTCGAGAGATCCAACCCTTTCTACCAAAACTGACTTTTGACCACTTAGGTCAGTGAAATTCAACTCATTTAGCCAAAACATGTGAACAAACCATCACATTGTTGGCTAAGTCTAGATGCTCCTACATCAGCATGTTAATTGAATAGATTATTGGACCTTATCACCAATTTATTATTACTTGAGTGAATGGTCTTTCATGCATTGGGGGAAAAACCAAAGGCTTTAAAGCATGAAGTGATAGAGGTAGGTGAAATAATTATGGGGGTGGGATCAAGATTTTTGAGACAACCTTCATAAATAAGATTGGTGGAAAAATAAAAGGGGTAGGTGGACACTTAGAAGAGTGGAAGGGTGGAGCGAATATATGTCAACAAATGCTTTAGTTTTGGGGGCCTTCTTGGAGCATGGAGTCGGGAAGGTGCTTGACATATAGAGTTTGGACACATAGTGATTGTTTTTCTAGACTTGGGCTCATAGGCCTAACAAACCTGTGGAGGTTCCATGTGCTAGGAAGTTGAATAGGTTGTTCCTAGTTAGTAGGGTATCATATTCATTCAAGTGATTCTAGGAGGAGCACTAAAATAGAACTAAAACAACCAAACATTCCTTTTATTTTTTTACTTATTTAAAATATGTTGAAGCAAATCTAAAAATAAAAATTGAGTAGTTGTATAAAAAATTTATTTATTTTGGTTGTCTTTATAAAAAATGATTAGATGGAATAAATCCTTCTTTTACAAGATTGAGGCCTTGAAAATGGGCCTTATAGAAATAGAGGATATTGGGGCAATTCGCAAGCTCACCTAAGAGTTGAAGCCTCTGCGTGAACCTCTGCTGAGAAAATTCCAATGGTAGTGTGAAAAGAGTTGAGGGAGTTCAAGGCAACAATGACTATTGATAGGACTTGCACTTCAAAATCGAATATTCTAGTGAACATTTTAGATTGGGTTCCCTAACCTTGGGCATATGAAGGGTAGGAAAAATTAGTATCTTCTCACCGTATACCTCTATTAGAAACTCAATATTATGTTGGAAAAAGTTATCATGAAGAGAAATGAGGCTAAGGAAGAGATACCCTTCATGTTGGATAAGGTGGTCATGAACCAGAAGGAGATGAAGCTTTTCCCCAAGCACATAAAGGAGTTGTTGCCTCAACACCTAGAACCAAGTAGCAGTTGTAAAGAGAACCACAATGCCATTGAGGTGGATGCATTTGATTCTCCTTATTTCTAATTCTTTTGCTCACTCAGTGTTTTGATTTTTGAACTCAACAAGGTATAGATTATCTGGGCAAGAGATGCATTTGTATTAGTTTCTCCATAGTTGTTCCCATAATTAGTTTTAATTTTGTTTTATATGGCATGTATTCATACTTTTCTATTTCTCTAGATCCTAAAGTTATAGTTATTTTCGTAACTAATCACTTGTTTTGTTATTGATCTAGTTTCCCAAGTGGTAGATCATTAACAAGAAGAGCGAGAATTATCAATTTCCTTTTGATATAATAGAATTTTAGCTTACAAAAAAAAAAATTGGTGCATATCGAATTATTTTATATCTCCCGCACATTATTAAAATGCTTCGATCACAATATTTTTTTTTACTTTCAATTCCTTCGACCAGATTTTGTTTTTTTATAAGATAAAATTAATAATTAAGTTGTAATTTTTTTTTTTCATGAATTTGTAAAAATAAATTTTTTAATTAAAAAAATTCCTAAATATGAGGTATGAACTCCATGTTGAAGAATGAAGTAATTACATGTATTTCCTCATATTAGAATGTAAATCATGCCTCTCTAGAACCCTTTTATTAGAATATATGTAAGCATATATATATGTGCAACACACACACTATCCTCGGATACTCTACATAACTTATATATATTATATATATAATAATATATATATATATATATATATATATATATATATTATTAGAATATATATATATATATATATATATATATATATATATATATATATATATATATATATATATTAATTTGTGAGAAAATATATTACTTTGAATATTGAAAATTTGTCCACTTTGTTTTATGATTTATTTACTCAGATACTATTAATTGTTATGATATAATGAAAAAATCATATTTTGTATGAAGAGGGTAAAGTGGCTAGCCTCATTCGGTCTTCAAATAGATGTGAAGTCCATGGTTTGGGGGGAGGAATTTGGTGAGTACAAAAATGTCATAGAAAATTTTCTACAAAATAAATTGTGGAATGATATTTAGGATCTAGAAGGACAATAACATTACCGATTGGGATGTTTATTAGTGGATGGTAAAACATATGTGGAGTACATTCTACAACCTAGAACTAATTATTCTCCGACATAGCTAAGGGATCTTAAAGAAATTATTATTCCTTGAGTGTGGCTAGGATGAAAGTGAGTGGCACTATGAGAGTTGGCAATGGAAAAGGAATAGAATATCATGGATGGAGCAATAATAAATTAAGGTAAAGTACCTAGTGCTCAAGTATAATTTCATTAGACTTTACATCATGGCTTATGCCCTAAATTGAAAATTGTACACATATGTTTGTATATAAGTTTATGGTGATATTAATATCATGGTGTTGGTTTGAAGAATATGTTGTATGTCATGTTTTGATGCTACTGACAAAAGATAAGGTAGAGAGATCTATATATTCTATAATTGTATATAATTCTATAAATTCTATCGGAAATGTTTTTCCAAATTATACAAATTTATGGTAGCCATGACATACAAAAGGAGAATATAGAAATTGGAGTAACTAAACCTGAAATCTAAAATCTGAGGTAATATTGCATCTCAATCTAGTGAATTCTTGATAAGCATAAAAAGTGCACATTCTTATTATTGAAAAATAATTTTAGTTGTAAATTTTTGGTTTTATAAGGATGATTTTTGAATAGTGTTATTCTTGACAAGTAATATTCCTTTATTGGATTAAAATATAAAATATTTTGCTTCTAATTTTTTATAGCATTATAAACCTCATACGATTTGCAAGGTTAGTTAACTTTTCATTTTTGAAAGCATGAGTTTTACATTATAAATTATGAGAAAATTATTTGTTAACGATATTTTGTTGGGGTAGGAGGTGCAGAACAATTTGTATGAGAAAAGAAGTTGGCTCCTTTCCATTATCATTTAAGTGTGTACTATGTTATTATACACAATGGTTTTTGCATGGTTTAGTTATATTTTACTAAGCAACCATTTCTTTGTTGAATGGATTGGATGACACAATCATTTAGAGGAGTCTATAAAATCGGAGGATAGCTCATGATATGCTCTAGTTGAGAAAGTTCTTCTGAAATCTCTGGCTGTTATGTTTCCTCTTGCTACTTTGATGGTTGTTGCTCTTGAGGTCCTTCTTCTATTGTTTGCCTATTGTCTCCCTCTAATTCTCTTTGAGATTGGGACTCTCTTGGAACTTGTACAAATGAATCTTCATCAAGCCTTCTTTCTAAATCAATCATTACATTATCGACAACAACTTTTGTGCTATCTCTGTCTACCAAAGTGTTTTCCACCCATTCTAGCTAATTTGAATATTGTTCAATTTCAGGAATTCTATGGTGGATGTAATGAGATAATTTGTTCTTTTGTCTCCTATTGCAAATGAAGTCTAAAGGGTCATAATTCTAGATAAAACTTTGTTTTAGTCTCAGTCTTTGGAGGATTTCCTCTGCTTCCTTTCCTACTTCCCTACTGTTACATATAAATGGGCCAAGCTGATCTTTTGTCCTAATTTGAGCTTTCTTCTTGTCCTTCACAAAATGCACCTCATTTGAATTGATCATTTGCCTTTAGTACTCTAGAGCAAACAATCTCATAAGGAAGTATCTAGGAAGTTTGTAGGGAGCCAACTCACATCCATATATTCTGATTTCAGTATGGTTTTGGTATAAGTACCAATCCCCCACTCTATATTGTTTGGAAAACTGTAGGACCCTCCTAATATCTTCACTGACTTTGGGGGGAGGGCTTCCTAATTGCATAGTTGCCACTGGGTGTACAAAGAGATCTATGAAATTAGTACAAGAATATTGAGAGTCATTTGGGTGGATTAATGAAGTCCAGAAGACCACTGATCTAGGGTTGCCTCTGGTATCAAGCTTCTTGAGTGTGATTGGGAATTTGTCAGCTTGATAATACAGGAAAAGATGATATAAAACTGAAGAATATTTGAACACTCTTTCACTATCCAACCTCATGAATTAATCATTCATTTTATTAACAATGAACTTAGCATAGTCAAACATGATGGTTTGGGGTTACCCAGGAGAGTAGATGGACATAAAGCCTACGATAATTTCATCAACAAATTCACTTGTAATCTGTCCTAACACATTGGATATCATGTCTATGATGTCTCGGCCAAGGTCAGAGAATATGGTAGATATTTATGGTGAAGAATCCTTTGGAATGTACTGTTCTTCCCTAATGAAGGTCTGGTATAACCGAGTAAGTTTGATTGAGGTGAGTGTAGGGTATCTGTTCAGAAAATCTCTAACAGAAAGAGGGGTTAGGCTTTGGCTTAGTTGTAATTGCAGCATTTCATTAATGGACTCAACAATGATGGTAAATAATACAGACTTGTCAGGGGTCCTCACTACCCTTTGGCTAGGATCATAGTCCATATGGTAGCAATGGATAATCTCTGGGAAGATATGAACTCTGGGGAACTGGTACTTGGGTAAACCTGACTCCAAAAGCCCTATATAGTCTGCATGATTTAGGTCCTAGTCTCTGTACCTGTAGTACAGTTTCAAAGGGGATTCTTGGACAAAGGTATATTTAATCTAAAAATATTTATCTGCCAATGGTAGATGGTCTAAATCCCTATGGGGAGTAGAAATTGGCATGATGTTCAATGCAATTGGGGCAGCCATCCTTGGTTCTTGTGGATTCAAGGACGGTGGCAAAGGGTTTTCAGTGAAATTAGGAAAAATAGGTCTAATTTAGAGTATTTTGGAGTCACCAGAATACTATCTTACTAAATTACTCAGTAATTTGAAGCAATTTAGTTCAGGTTTGGGAATAAAACAGGGTTTATCAGCAAAATTTGGGGTAAATACCTGGTTTCAGATTTTGAACGGAGTAATGTTGGTTGTGCATTGTTTGATGGAAGTGCACGCAACTGAAAGGTGGTCTGGAGTTTCAGCAGCTTTAGTAGGTTGGCAGTTGGACGTAGGTTGACAGTTTCACGTACTCTAGTGCTTGCATGTAGGTCTGAGTGATCTTTTTCACAAGAAAACAAAAAACGATGAGTTTTTTAGTTTTATTCGTAAAGTCAATGATTTTGGCGGGTACACTGGGAAAAGGACACTTGGCGTTGAGCGGGGGATGATACATTTTGTCATTTAGCGAGAGGCGGTAAGCAAGATCATATCGTACCGCTTTTGGGATAAAGTGGTTTTGGGGGGAGGCCCCTGATGCCATTCATCAGGCACCATGTAGCAGCGGGGTGAATAGTGAAACCATCCATATCGAGTGGGTAAAGATCGGCCTTCGGAGGCCACTCGATATGAGCATCGACCGTTGGATCACAAGGGGTCAGATCACATGGTGGTCGGGGTGATGATTTGATATGAAGTTTAATGGAGGGGCCCAGCGAGGTTTTAATTCATGGAGAGATTAATTAATTGTAGATTATGGAGGTTTAATAACGTCGGGAGCAATTTCATTGGTGGGGACAGATTATTAATTAATCACTAACTGATTAATTAATTTCTTTATTTGATGGTGGGTCATGGTTATTAATTAGTCGTTGATCGACTTAATTAACCCATCAGTTTATTAATAAAGTTTATTTTTTAAAATTGGGGGCGGGATATTAACATATGGGTTTTTAATAAAATATACAGGAAAAGGGTATTTTTTGGAATTTAATTAATAAAGTTAGAAGTTAATATGAAATGAAGGCGGAAAAGTGAAGTGCACTAAGTATAATGTGTGTTGAATTTTATTTACTTTTCACATAAAGCATTATAACTTAGGCTAAATGCGCATTTGTGGGTTTTTGTGGAAAATGGGTTTGCTTGGGGTAATTACTTTCCCTAGGCAAATGGTGCTTTTACCTTAGGAAAAGGGATTTTTTAGGGGAAATGAGTGAATTATGGATGGAGTGAATGTTTATGAGGGAACTTTAGTACTTAGACCCTATAAGTTATTGGTCCAAGGGTCTAGTCCCTCCAGAAATCAGAGAAATGCTCTGAGCCCCTTTAACTTAGGGGTTTAGGTACTTTTGACTTTGCTTATGGGAAATTAGTAAAATTAACGGTAAAATGAATGGGGAAATTAATCACTTGAATTTGTGTAAATGCTCAATTATCATCCATACTTTAGCAAGTTGATGATGAAAGTAAATGATATGTTTTTATCTAATCAATCATCAGAATTCTGCAACCATGCAACTACTAACCCATCTACTCATCCTACCATTTTTTCTACTTTTTATTAGGGTGCACTTAAGCTGACAAACCCTTATACAAACATTTTTATTTTCTTTTACAAAAGTAATCTATCTAAGTCTAACCTTATTACATCCAAGGGCTCAGATTAAACGGTTGAGCTCCTTTTATTTACTCTACCTATCTACTTATCTGCCAAGATTAGATAGTCTGGTCAGATTTATTCTCTATCTACAAACATGAAATTCAAAACATGGAATAACCAAGATTAAATTGTTTGATTACCATGGATTGTGGCATGAATAACAAGTTGCACACAATCATTATTATGCAGAAAAGTAAATAGTAGTGGCATTTGGACTTGCACACTTTCATGTTCTTTTTGTTTTTGGGGTTGACATTTTCATCTTGTTTGACCTTTTTCTTTATTCTTTTTTTCCTTTCATTTTCCTTTTAGGACACACCCTCTTTACATTTTTTTATTTTTCGATTTTTTGAATATGGAAAACATTTGCAGAAAGAAAAGGTATGTATTGTTATCACCCCAAGAAACTCTCCTAGGTTGTAGCTTGGAGATGCTCGGGAACATAAAAATTCAACTCAACATTGCAAATGGATGAATGGAAGGAATGATGCTTGTTCAAGCCAGAAAACCACTTCTACTATGCTTAACTCCAAACATGCGTGAACACCCCCATACTACAAGGCTTTAGACCACCAATTACTCACAGTTTAGAGATTGGGTGAATACGGAGAATACTGACCACACCAGCAGATGCACATGACCATGTGATGGCCGGTTGCAACCAGTAAAGAAGTCTGCAAATCTATTTCCCTAATGCACAGACAGGATGACAACTCTCTAGCACTAAGTGAAAAGAAACCTGAATAACTTATTCACCGATACATACAAGACTTTAACACAGAGATATGATGACAGCTTCTCTAATGCCAAACATCAAGAGCCCAAAAATATAGCATATCAGGCACAACTTGGAACAGAAGGAACATGGAAAGTGAGTAAATAACAGCAAAAGAAGCTTGTATTAGCTGAAAATGAAGACAAGATGCTGCAAGTATCAAAAGTAGTTATAGTCTCCAGAAGTTGAACCTTACATCAAAACATCAACCATCAACCTCGATTACATCTTGTTTGGGGGCATATATAGAGTTTCATTACAAAGGCACTCTGGCCATTCTAAGTATGGAGAGGTCATAATTGACCACCAACCGCTTTAACTGCTTGATGGAGTCTATGGTGCAAGTTGCTTGCTTCAGTGGATGAACTTGGTCCTTTCAGTTTCTTTGGTGTCCTTGTCAGGCAGGTGGAGTACCGTGTAGAACAAAATTCCATTACTGTTAAATGTGGTTATCTGTTCGAGCTCTGTCTTTTTCCCTCTTGGCCATACTGTCTGTGAAATGCAGTTGTTGAGGAGCAAATGCGCTTTGTACTGGTAACTGGTCACCTTCGTCCTTCGGGTGCATGGGACAGTTCAAGGACGTGGATAGTCGAGTCGGATGGAGGAGGAAGATTAGCCGTCAGATCAAGGGGATAAATGGTGGAGATTGCTTGGCGAAGAGTATCGAGGAATATGAGAGTGGGGTGAGCGTGGGCCGTTGGATCTTAGTTGGGTAGATCCTACGGTCGTTGGGTGGTAGAAACGTGTGGAGGTTAATGGACAGCAACAGGAGGCTGAGCGGTAAGTGGTTTGGTCACACCTCCATTGATCGTTGAGCGGTAAAAATACAATGGTGTGTGATACCACTTGGAGTGCAATGCGTGGCCATGGGGAAGGGATAAAACCGCTTTCCATCACGCGTTAATGTGTTGTTACTTCGTGGGCACAGGGAGAGAAAACATCGTCCAATCATGGCGGAGATACTCCGACGGAGGGGATTTGATCGCACGAGTTTTGTTTGGTGTGATGGGGAACCGTTGGATCGGGGTGAAGAGTAAATGGCTAAGATGACGGGTGAAGGTCTTAGGAAGTCGTGGGGTCGTATGGACGTGGGTTTATGGTGGGTATGGGTTTAAGCGCTCAAGTCTTAAGGACAATAGATTTTATGTGATTTTTAACAAATACGTAGGAAATGTAAATGAAGGGAGAGTGAAAGAGGTAAAGGAGAAGGTGAGGGTAACCATTATAGGCCTTCTTTGAGCACGACCACAAACCAAGCATACCTCCAACTTAGAAAATCAATGTTATATAGCAGAGCTAACACTGGCTCCTTCTAGGGATGAGATCCTCCCTGTGAGGTCTCAAGAACTACATACCAATGCCTTACCTGTGAAAACCAAATTAGCATAATTTCATAGTGTTCCATTGGGCATGGAGTCTAACTGAGTCTATACTAAAACTGATAAAATAACATATTTACAAATTTAAGGCATGCAAAACTTAAAGAACATAAATCTTTAGAAAACGCCCATTGACTAGGCCACCAAAAACTATCTCCCCTTCCATACTTTGCAGTATGAAAGTATTGTTCCCTTGGATCTGAGAAATGATAAAAGGCCCTGTCCATAAATCATCAAACTTACCATGGTTGCCTTTCTTTTCTTTCAGTGCATCCCACTTAAGAACCAAGTCTCCAACCTTAAAATTATATATTTTTGTTCTCCTGTCAAAAACTTCCTTGATCTTCTTTTGATGTGCTGCAGACTTCTCAACCAGTTGTTCTCTGATCTGATGTACCTCTACCAAATCAATGATCCTTTCTGCCATGTCCTCTTCCTCATTTTGCTCTTCCTGCAAGAACCTTGCCACAGGGAGGGCCAACTATATTGGGAATACATCTTCAGTGCCATATACCAACTTGAAAGGAGAATTCCTTGTGGATCTCTTGGTGGTTACTCTGTCAGCCCACAGTGCATACTTGAGTTTAGAGTCCCAATTCTTTTTGTTGTCTTCCAACAGCTTTTTAATTATCCTTATCAGGCTTTTGTTGGAAGATTTTGCTAGAATATTGCCTTGAGGGTAGTATGAGGTGGAATGAACCAGCTTAATGCCCATTGAGTTACACATGTCAACCAATTCTTTTGCCCTAAAAGCTGTTGCATTATCTGTGACTATTTTATGTGGACAATCGAATCTGGTGAAAATATTCTTTGTCAAGAACCTCATGACCACATAGTGATCAGACTTTCTGGTAGGGATTGCTTCAATCCACTTAGTGAAGTAATCAGTGGCTACCAAGATCCATCTGTGTTGACCACTGGAATGTGGATTGATTTCTCCAATGAAATCCAAGCCCCATTGCTGGAAAGGGCCACTAACGTGTATGGGTTTTAAGGGAAGGGATCTCAATTGTTGTTTCCCTTCAAATCTTTGGCACCTGTCACATGATTTAACAAATGAAAAGACATCAGAAAATAAGCTGGGTCAATAGTACCCAGCTCTAAGGACCTTGTGGGCTGTAGTTTTCCAATAATGACGCCCCCCACATAGGCTGGAATGAAACTGTTGCATCACTTCCATGGATTGTTCTTTGTCTAGACACCTCAAAAGAATCCCAGAGGGGTCCCTCCAGTAGAGCAAGTTTTCATGAATGCAATATTTTGTTGTCCTGATTTTAATAGTTCTAGCTTGACTTGAACTAAGACCGGGAGGAACTTCTAGCTTTAGCAAGAATTGAGCTATGGCAGAGTACCAATCACAAGAAGTTATATTTTCTGGTAATGACTTATTTTTCCATGGTTCAACTGTTTCTTCTACTGTCTGAACATCTTCTGAAATTGTGCTTATGAGATTTATGTCCAGCGTTCTGTAATTTTCTTCAACCATTAATCTGGCAAGGCCCTGACCTATGACAAGCTTGGTGGGCTTCAATTCTATGTTAAATTCAATAAGCTTTGCCATCCATTTAGCCCTTCTTCCATCAACATCAGACTGCATTAGGACATCTTTAATTGAAGCAGAAGGTATATATGCAATGATCTTGGAATGCATAATGTAAATTCTGAAGGCTTTCAAGGATTTTATAAGAGAATATGCCTATTTCTCAACGATAACATACCCCAGCTCATCACCCCTTAAGGTTTTGCTGAAAAATGCCACTGGATGCTCTGAACCTTCTTCATTTGCTTGCAATAAAACTGCTACAAGGGTATCATCATAGGTAAATGAAAATATATGGAACTCCTTGCTGTAATCTAGACTGCTTAAAGTAGGAGCTTCCATAATAGCTTTCTTAATGGACTCAAAGGATCTTCTTGCTGCATCAGTCCATTTGATCTCTGATCCCTTTTTCAACATGGAGGTAATATGTTTCACAAGTTCTGCAAAATTAGGGATAAACCTCCTCACAAAATTTACTTTGCCCAGAAAGGACTGGATATCCTTCTTTGATCTTGGGATAGACAAGGTCTGTATCGCTCTTACTCTTTCTGGGTCAATCCGGACACCTGCAGCAGAAACAACATGTCCTAACAGCTTGCCTTCCTCTAAAGAAAACTGTGACTTTTTAGGATTGACTGAAATCCTAAACCTTCTGAATTTCAAGAACACTTTCTTCAAATGTTGCGAATGGTCATGATGGTTGCTAGAGTACACTGTTATATCATCTAGGTAGATCAAGACAAACTTATCCTTCTCTCCTATAAATGCTAAATCCAAAGATCTCTAAAAGGTGGCTCCAACATTCATCAATGCAAAAGGAATCTTAGAGTACATAAAAGTGCCCCAAGGAGTGGTGAATGCAGTCTTCTCTTGGTCATCTGGGTGTACAGCAACCTGGTTATACCCTAAAAATTCATCCAAGAAAGACATCACTTTGGTCCTTGAGACCTTCTACAACAAATGCTCCATCTTAGGTAGAGGATAATTGTCTTTCTTAGAGCATTTGTTTAAGTTTCTGAAATCAATGCAAAGCCTGATTTCTCCACTTTTCTTCCTCACCACTACCAAATTGGCTACCCATTTTGAATATCTGAGAGGGGCTATGATCTTGGCAGCCAGTAACTTCTTGATTTCTTTTTCAACTAGGGGAAGGAACAAGGGATTTATGGGCCTCAGCTTCTGTTTGAAAGGGATGTTGTCTTTCTCTAAAGGAATTTTATGCTAGATGATATTTTGTCATAAGTTTTCAGGTTACTATATTCCCAGGCAAAGACATCAGCAAATTGCTTCATTAATTTGCAGTATTCAGAACTTTGGGTAGCAGATAGATGGGTGGACAGATTTATGTGTCTTGGATGCTCTAGACTCCCTATATTATGCTTACAAACTACATATTGGTATTCTTTTTGGGAAACCTTATAAGGCACATCATTTGGGTCAAACATATTTTCTAAAGGTACTAAACCCTTGGGTATATGATTGTTAGGCAGTTGGACAATGCTATCTTTACCAATTTTGTTTCTAAGCTGGGATTGGGGACTTTCTTCCAAGTCTTCATTCTGTTGATCAATTTGCATTTCGGAGAATTCATCAATGAATTGAAGAAATCTATTTACCTCATCATCATCCTCAAAAACATTCCAAAGATGGACATTATCAGGTAAGGATGGTCTATATTTCATTTGAACTCCATAAACAAGTCTGGGAGGCATGGGAGGGATCAAGATGCTAGCAGACACAGCAAGAGAATCAGCAAGCTGATTTTTAACTCTAGGGATGTATGAGATACAAAAATAATCAAAATAATATTTAATTCTCCATACCTCATCTCTATATGCTTTCAGCCTTGGGTGCTTTGCTTGAAACTTTTTGCTCACTTGTTGAATGATAAGATCAGCATCTCCAAACACCTTTATGTTTCTGATTCCTCTGTCTTTTGTTGCATTAAGACCCAATATCAGAGCCTCATACTTTGCTATATTGTTGGTGACTTGGAAAGCCAACTTAAAAGACAGATGTGTGCTTTCTTGTTTTGGAGATATCAGCACCACCCCTGCTCCTGCAGCCTCCCTGGAACATGCTCCATCAAAGAACATCTCCCAAACTTGACTTCCTTGCTCTCCCTCAGCCTTATTGACTGGTTTCTTTAGCTGCAATAAGGCCCTCTGGGATTCTTCAATTTGGAGAATACATGCTCCAAAGTCAGTGTCCACAGTGTAGATAGGATGATTGGAAGGATTCTTCTCATCACTGATGATTTAGGCTAGTTGTGCTTCTCTATACAATCTCCTGCTTTCTCCTCCAAAAACTAGGACAATGGCATAAGATAAATCATTCTGTAATGTCCCACCTAGTCACTTAATCCACCCTCTAGACAACAACATGCCAAACTTAGGAGGGAGATCTGCTACCACAATGTCCATCATCATGCTCTTCATGGGTATCTGAGTTAGGGTAATAGGTAAATCTTTGACTAATCCCAGACATTTGACCTTTCTAGAATCAAAGGAGAATAGATCATGATATGGTCTAGTGATATCAAGGCCTAACTCTTCCATGACAGTTTTGGGCATTAAATTGTGGTTGGCCTCTATGTCTAGCAAGCAATTGTGAAGGATTTTGTCATGAATGGTCAAGAAGACATAAAATGATGGAGGATTATAATCAGCAGGTTCAGTCATTAGGCTCATCACAACTACAGGCTTATCGTCTTGCAAATTTACATAGTCAGTGGGGGTTTGTATGGCTTTCAGCTCAAGAGCATCAAGAACAGGCTTTTTGAAAACTTCACTCTTTGCAAGTTCTATCAGAGACACAAATATTTTTAATTTCTGGACTTCTGATTCAAAGTTGAAAGGGGAATTGTCAGAACCTCTTACCTCTTGAGCTGGTGCTTTGAGGATGACTGGGTTAGCTATTGGCCTTTCCTATCTGATATTCTGTGGCTCTGTTGGAACAACGACTTTTTGGGCAGGATTCTCTTTGACATTGTTTGTCTTTGACCTTAGATTGTATCTTTTCTACTCATCAGTCTGCAAAACAGCCTCTCTATCCCACCTTTGACTGGTTTGGTCCTGCAGCAATGATTTTTCATAGGCAGCCAATGTCAAAAAAGCAGCACTGCCTTTATCTTCCATGCAATGAATTTCATCCCCTTCTTCAAATTGTTCCTCCTCCATGACTACATTCTGGAAAGGAGCCTTAACCTTTTGTTCTCCATCAGCTTCTTTACCTTTCTGAATGATTTGTAATTGTTCATTTTCTCTTCTAAATGGATTTGGGTTTCTTGGAGCAAATGTGTTAGGGAGCCTTTCCTTCCCTGAACTCTGCTCAACCTTCAGCTTAGATATCTCAGCAGCCAATGAATCTATCATTCTAGTCATGTTGTCTAATTTAGGTTCTGAATATGAAGTAGAGGAAGAAGAAGCCTCATGTCTCTGTCTCCTTCTATCAGCATGCCTTTTGAGTTTCTCCTCAGCCATGATATTAGATTCTACCTCTAGGGCTGCATCCAGCATTTCAGCTAGAGTGGCACATCTTCTTTCTCTTAAAAGTAGGCAGAAATCAGAGTCAAAAGCATTGGCATAAGTGAGTTTGGCAGAGGTGGGGTTAGGCTTTACTTCAACTGGTATCTTACTATACATACGATTGAATCTTTTATTGAAATAAAGCAATGATTCCCCATTTTCCCTCCTCAGGTTACCAAACTCAGTATGATAATAAAGCAGGTCTTTCTTATCCCCCCACTGCTTCAAAAATGCATCATCTAATGCTTCAATGTTTGTTATGGACCTAAGGGTCAGTTCTTTGAACCACTTCCTAGCCTCTCCATCAAGGCTCTGGACAAACACTCTCATCCAGACATCATCCTCACTGATATCAAGGTTATCAGCATAACTATAAAAAGACTCAAGATGTTCTTCAGCTATTACTCCCTCTGTACCAGTGAACTTGGGCATATATTTCTGATACCCTCCAGCATGCATGGCATTCAAAGGGACAGGCAAGACCAAGGGTCTGTACCTTGCAGCTATGATTATTTCCATCTTTGTGGGTGCTTGTTGGCCTGCCATGACTGGGGTTGGTGGAAGGATACTGGCAGCTTGGATGGTAGGAAGCAATGAAATAAATGATAGAACCAAAGGAATATGATGGACTGTATGAGAGGCCTTTTCTGGACTGAGATCCAAAGGGGAACTAAAAGAACAAGGAGCTTTATGAATCTCTGAGGGTATTTCTTCACTAACAATGCTAGGATCTATATCTTCAAACTGTATATTCTCAGCTATAATCCCCTCTTGCAGAGATACATTAGGTTTTTTAGGCTTACTTGATCCTGATGCTCCTTTCAGTGATGTTTTCTTATGCTTAACAATCATCTCAAGGTTAGGCATTTGGTCAACTAGTGATTTCTCAGGATTTCTCCAAGTATGCCTCTCAAACTGAGCCAAAACTGTGATGTGGAGTCGCCACTAGTTTGATCCTCCAGTAGAGTCGCCAGATAGATGATTACAACCAGAAATGTGTCCAGGCTTTGTCTATCATCAAAGGTGGAACTATGTCATTTTCCTAGGAAAGTTGAGCTTCAATCTCCTCTCCCCGACAATGGCACCAATTAATGTTATCACCCCAAGAAACTCTCCTAGGTTGTAGCTCGAAGATGCTCGGGAACATAAAAATTCAACTCAATGTTGCAAATGGATGAATGGAAGGAATGATGCTTGTTCAAGCTAGATAACCACTTCTACTATGCTTAACTCCAGACATGCGTGAACACCCCCAAACTACAAGGCTTTAGACCACCAATTACACACAGTTCAAAGATTGGGTGAATATGGAGAACACTGACCACACCAGCAGATGCACATGACCATGTGATGGTCGGCTACAACCAGTAAAGAAGTTTGCAAATCTATTTCCCTAATGCACAGACAAGATGACAGCTCTCTGGCACTAGGTGAAAAGAAACCTGAATAACTTATTCATTGATACATACAAGACTTTAACACAAAGATAGGATGATAGCTTCTGTAATGCCAAACATCAAGAGCCCAGAAATATAGCATATCAAGCACATCTTGGAACAGAAGGAACATGGAAAGTGAGTAAATAATAGCAAAAGAAGCTTGTATTAGCTGAAAATGAAGACGAGACACTACAAGTATCAAAGTAGTTACAGCCTCCAGAAGTTGAACCTTACATCAAAACATCAACCATCAACCTCGATTACATCTTGTTTGGGGGCATATATAGAGTTTCATTACAAAGGCACTCTGGCCATTCTAAGTATGGAGAGGTCATAATTGACCACCAACCGCTTTAACTACTTGATGGAGTCTCTGGTGCAAGTTTCTTGCTTCAGTGGATGAACCTGGTCCTTTCAAGTGCTATGCTATCCTTCTCGGGTAGGTGGAGTGCTGTGTAGAATGAAATTCCATTACTGTTAAATGCGGTTATCTATTCGAGCTCTGTCCTTTTCCCTATTGTCCGTGAAATACAGTTGTTGAGGAGCAAATGCTCCGTGTACTGGTAACTAGTCACCTTCGTCCTTCGGGTGCATGGGATAGTTCAAGGATGTGGATAGTCGGGTCGGATGGAGGAGGAAGATCAACCGTCAGATCAAGGGGATAGACGGTGGAGATTTCTTGGCGAAGAGTATCGGGGAATATGAGAGCGGGGTGAGCGTGGGCCATTGGATCTTAGTTGGCTAGATCCGATGGTCGTTGGGAGGCGGAAACACGTGGAGGTTAACGAACAGCAACAGGAGGCCGAGCGGTAAGTGGTTTCGGTCGCACCGCCATTGATCGTTGAGCAGTAAAAATACAATGGCGTGCGCTACCACTCGGAGTGCGATGCATGGTGGCGGGGAAGGGATAAAACTGCTTTCCATCGCGCGTTAATGTGTCGTTACTTCACGGGCGCGGGGAGAGCGAACATCGTCCGATTGTGGCAAAGATGATCGGAAGGAGGGGATTTGATCGCGTGAGTTTTCGTCCGGCGAAACGGGGAACCATTGGATCGGGGTGAAGAGTCAATGGCTGAGATGACGGGTGAAGGGCTTATGAAGTCACGCAGTCATATGGATGCGGGTTTATGGGGGTGTGGGTTTAAGCGCTCAGGTCTTAAGGAAAATATATTTTATGTGATTTTTAACAAAAACGTAGGAAATGTAAATGAAGGGAGAGTGAAAGAGGTAAAGGAGAAGGTGAGGGTAACCATTATAGGCCTTCTTTGAGCATGACCACAGACCAAGCATGCCTCCAACTTAGAAAATCAATGTTATATAGCAGAGCTAACGTGTACATATTATAGTTTTGACCTCAGCCATTCATAAATTATGACACCTATTGGTATAGGAACATAACACTACCTATAATATTAAAGAAGATTTCAAGTTTTTCTATAAAAAAATCCTAATAGTTCCATACCCAAGCTACTACATGTGGTTGTTTCCAATTTTCTTATATAAATAATTGCACACAAAGTGTTTGGTGAAACCCTTAAAATATATATATATATATATAATATAGTAGCTTCATATCCTTGCTACTACATGTGGTTGTGTGAAATTTTCACACGAGAAAATTTTCATGAAACCATTTAAGAATTGATGTTTGTGTATGTTCATTAAATAATCATGTATTACTTACACTTGTACATTAGTTATATATGTTTGTAAATGGATAATGGTGATGATGCCAATTTCAGACCTTAAGTAAATCTTTCTTTCTAAACTAATTAATTAGGTTGGGGTTATTTAGGACTCAAGCCATAAAACTCGTGTGAGAATACATGAAAAATATTTAACCGAAAACTTCAACCAAATCCTTAATGACTTGAAATTGTTTGTCACTCATGGAAAGGGAATTATTTTGATGTTGTTTTATAACCTTTTATCTTAAAATTGTATTGTACTACTTAATCACTTACAAGGAATGATGATGTATTTAATATGTTGGATGATACATATCCATCATTTACTTTCCTCTATAGCTTATTTTTACATGTTTGAGGAAATGGACATGCATGTTGTAATCAATAATTAATTATGTCTTTATTCATTCCTTTTGGTTCATGAATCTAAGTATGTATTAGGGTTTTTTTAAATTCCCTTTCGTACTTGCCTTTCCTATTTATATTGGTTTCACCTTCATAGTGAAAAGGAGTCTTACATGTGGTATCAAAGCCAGCTAGAACACTAGGGGCTATTAGACTTGTGTTCTTGTTGGTAGTTGATGTTTGCATGATGATTAATAATTTTTTCAAGGTCATTAGAGACAGAATAAGAGGAGTGGAATATTTATTTATCCTTCATTTTCATGCCCTAGTATTGTTCTTAAAATGGGAATAGATCTTCTCCCTCCACTAGTATTTTATGTATTAGTCGCATTTGATTTGTGACTATAGTTCAAAGATAAGCAGATGATTTTGATATTCTTGATAAATATTTATGATTCTCTCCCAATGATCTAAAGAGTTAAAATCTCATAAAGTGGTTGACATACCTTATTGATCTAAAATGTCCATTTAAATACATGTTTCTACAATTTTTTCATTCCTAATTTAGATTTTGTGTGATTTCCATAGCATAGAAATTCTTGATATTCTCAAGTTTGTGAAGTCTTCCATATGGTTCCATATTCTATTGTTTACTTTATGTGTTTCTATTGCTGCAGTAGTGATCTCCAATCCAATGAGGCAATTTGAGCTCTCTTATTTTATATAATTTGTGTAGGAATAACTTTATTAAAGTGAAGATACAAACAATGCATTTCCTCTACTAGCTAAATAAAAATGGCAGCCCGTGTGCCTTCATAATGAATATTGAGTTTCCTATTTCATAGTCATGCCAATGATCCTGGTATTTATAACCAAATTACTTACCTTAAGATATTGCCAAGAAATATATAATTTAACTATGAAACTAAGTGATCTTGCAAACATTATTACAAGTTTCCTAATCCATTTAATCCAAGACAATTTTTATGAAAATAATTATATCTTTGTTTGTGACAAAAAGACTGCAAACAACAAAGAGCGTGAGTCTGGTTTTATATAAGTATGATTTAGGTAAGTAAACTTGATTCTTATTGTTGGGATATGTATTAGAATAAGGATTGTAGCCTTTTCTCTGTGTACTTTTATGATGTGGACTTGTAATTGTTAGAATGCATCTATGAAATGAATTTGCATTGATGTAATGGCTATGTTATAAGGTTAGAGATGGAAGCCCTTTGTAAGAAATATGTTGCATTAGGGTAGTGATATATCAATCAATGACTTAGTGACTATGGTGTTATTGTCATGTTCAATAACTTACTCTTCAAATCATGAGGTTATTACCCTCGTGATCATGTTTAAGGTATTTTATATATGTAGGATGATTAGTAAATAATATATGAATCCACCAATGATGGTTTGGTTTCAATAACTTGGGACTTAGGAATAATGAATTAATATTCATACTAAATAAAATAGTTTCATCTGATATCAAGTAGGGTTGTTATTTCTTAAATGCATGGTTGTTGAAAAGAGTGAATTAAAAGATAAATTATCATTTTTTTAATCTTTCTTTTAGAATTAAGTTTTTACACAAATTGTATAGGGTGAATCGATACCGTAGTTATATCAAGTATTATTTTGAAACCATTAACATTAAACACCTCTCTCCAATTATTTTGGATCTTGATTATCTTAGTATTAAAGTTGGGGAAATTGTCTGGAAATGGGAAAATAATGCCAAATTTGGTGTGTTCATATATATTTGTCTTTGAAATTGATTGATTTTAGTGTAACAGTTTTTCTCATAAAAGGTGCAATTATGCCCGTAATTCTTCTCATGAATAAATATTCTATAAAGATTAATTGTGACCAATATTTGGCCTACTTGTCTTCTATGATATGTTTGGAATAATCATTGTGTTAGGGTTGTCTTTAAACCTAGAATGGGCATCATTAAAATATTTGTTTCTCGGTGCTCTCACATTTACTTGGGAAAAGTTATTTGGTATAGGCAACTCCTTACCATTTTCGCAAACAATTCTATGTTGAACTATTCATTATAATTTATTTGATAAAAGTACTCCTTTATTTCTATGTTAATACTTTGTTAATATCTAGAAATATTTCTTTTCATCCCATATAATTTTATTGTTTTGAGTAAATGTTTTTATGCCAATATTTCGTTGACATTGGGAATGATCTCAATCTATAATAAAATGATTTGGACATATTTTTCTACCCCACAAACAAAGTGATTTTAATAGGGGTGTCTTATGAAAGAAAACGATTTATTTGGGTTAAAACTTTACCAAATCCTTAATCATAATTCTTACTTTTATTGTAGCATGAGTTTCATTCCCTTCAATGAAGAAATTGATGTCATATGGGCAGTTTGTATTAGGATTTTGAAATAGACGATTACCAAGATAACAATGCTAACTTTGTACCACTATGAAAACCAATTTAGAATGAGTGCTTATGAGATTTAGCATTGACAACCATGTAGCTTTGATCTATGTTTGTGTGCAGATGAATTAGAATGGTAACTCAATTGTTGATCAAAATTTTTATGTGAAAACATTCACAATGACAAAACTTAGCATGGTTGAGATGATACTTGGAATGAACAAGTTGATTGTGATGATTCCAATAATACGCATGATTCTTTTAATTTGAATTCATGTAAGACTGTGTCTACTAAATAAAATAGAGATTTCATCTAAGGAGATTGTGCCTAGTCACAAATAATGACTTGAAATTGATAACATATATTGTGATATTTAAATTGGTGTTAGGATATCTTCTCGAATCATATTTATTATTTCAGATGCCTAATATCTTTCATATGTGTAACATATGATCTAAATTATTCAAACTTGTTGTGAAGTGTGGATGAAACCATACTCTATTTAGACTCTTCCATTATAATTATTGCCAAGTGGAGGTTAGATAATCATCTTAAACTTTTCATCAGGGGGAAATTGCTATCAAACAATGTAAGTTGGGATGTTGCATTGCAATATAATTATTAATACAAATGTAAATAAAACATTATATCTACTAAGCCCCAAGGGTTAGCTCAGTTGGTCGAGTCCCTATTGTTAAGTACTTCGCCAATCGGGAGGTCACGGGGTCAATTCTCCTCGATTCCCTTGGGGTTAGGCCCTGCTAGTTTGTCCAATGATCTTTAAAAGATTTCCTTCGAGGTTGATCTACCTAGATTTTTCGTGGATGTAATGGCCACGCAGTGTTTGTGAACCACTCATAAAACAATCCCCATGGGTTAGCTCAACTGGTTGAACCCCTATTGTTAAGTACCTCGCCGATCGAGAGGTCATAGGTTCAATTCTCCTCGATGCCCTTGGGGCTAGGCCCTGCTAGTTTGGCCAACGGGCTTTAAAAGATTCCCTTTGGGGTTGATCTGCCCAGATTTTCCGTGGATGCAGCAGCCACCCAGTGTCCGTGAACCACTCGTAAAAAAAAAAACACATTATATCTACTATGATAATAGATTGTTCAATATGATAGTTGTTTAATGATGCGAAGGAAGTATTTTTTCTTCATCTTTAATCTCTTCAAACATGTGAAGTAAATAGAAATGGAGTGTCATGAATTTATAATGTGAAAGAACAATATACAACTTGAACTTATGGTTGTGAGTTGCGTCTATGAAGAGCACTTCTGATCCGAATGGAAAATGGCATCAACCCATGGTACTCATCCACCCATATTATTCATCGACCCATGGAATTTACCCATGGTATTGTAAATGGCATCCGCCTGTGGTATTGTAAAACCCACCCGTGGTATTCATTCACCCATGGAATTGACCCATGGTATTGTAATGGAAAAGTACTATAAGTAACAAGTCACATTTTGTAAAAGGACAGATTCTCCACCACAATGTAGCCTTTACAGTTCAGAGGCATGTAGCCACCACATCTCTTCTCAGAGATAAGCTACCATCGCCCTAGCTAGTTTATTTACACTTCTGTTTGTAAGCATATTTCAGTATTTTACAGTAATGAAATGAAGTATTATTTCCGTTGCATATCTGTCTTTATGGTTATCTCTGTATTTTGTTGCCTTCATGTTTAAATCCAGATCAGTGGGTTTTAATAAAAAGTTTCTTTGTGGTTTTGTTTATTGGGCATTCTCCTCTTTTTCTTCTGGCAATTCAAGTTTTTCAGATCTTGGGGGCCTTTCCCCCAAGATCCATTTCAATATTTTAGATCTTGGGGGCCTCCTCCCAAGATCTAGATCAGTGGTATCGAAGCAGGTTATGATTCCATGGGAATAAGGGTTTGATGCATATTTCAGTTTAAAATTTTGAAGCAATATTCAACAAACTTTAGCCATGTGCTACAACCTCCACAGAGCACTTTCTTGGGTCAAGTAGGAATAATTTTTCTTTTTTCATTTTTTTGCAGGAATTGTTTTGGGCGGCGACTTTGCAGATCAGATATGAAACATTTGGTACAAAATTTACAAAACCAAATACCATATCTATACTCCTCTTGAAAAATCACCCAATTTCAAAAAAGAAATGGGTCTAATCAGAGTTCGGATGTGGGAGATATCGCTCATTTAAAATCAACTATTTTTTCAAAACTTTTGTGACGGCAGAAAACATCGCAGCGTGAATTAAAGATTCTAGGGTGTCCAGATAAGGATTTCCAACACATGGGAAGATGAAAAATGATCATTCTGCTTCCAAAAATAGGTTTTAATAAATATTCTGAGTTATATTGGCCAAGTTATGTCCATTTTAATTATGGACCAGAATTCAGAGCAGGTTCCATTGGAGACGTGCCCTCCCACCCCGCTTTAGTAGGCACCTGCTTCACATTCATTAGTTTCAACATAGCAGCATTCGGCTTGGGTTATTTGGAGATGTGCCCTCCCACCCCAGGCTATGTAGGCAGCTGCTACTTCATCAACAACCAACATCACGGTTATGGGTCATCCACAAACCCACACTTCATCGAAGTCCATTTGCTAGGCCGCACACTGTCAGTATCACAGTTGGTC
>APFE030911407.1:3936-26986 GCA_000404065.3 Pinus taeda | reverse complement strand
ATTCACCCATGGAATTGACCCGTGGTATTGTAACGGAAAAATACTATAAGTAACAAGTCACATTTTGTAAAAGGACAGATTGTCCGCCAGAATGTAGCCTTTACAGTTCAGAGGCATGTAGCCGCCACATCTCTTCTCAAGGATAAGCTACCATCGCCCTAGCTAGTTTATTTCCACTTCTGTTTGTAAGCATATTTCAGTATTTTACAGTAATGAAATGAAGTAGTATTTCCGCTGCATATCTGTCTTTATGGTTATCTCTGTATTTTGTTGCCTTCATGTTTAAATCCAGATCAGTGGGTTTTAATAAAAAGTTTCTTTGTGGTTTTGTTTATTGGGCATTCTCCTCTTTTCCTTTTGGCAATTCAAGTTTTCAGATCTTGGGGGTTTTTCCCCCAAGATCCATTGCAATCTTTCAGATCTTGGGGGTCTCTCCTCCCAAGATCCATTTCAATATTTTAGATCTTGGGGGCCTCCTCCCAAGATTCGGATCAACTTCAAATTTTGTTTTAAAAATAAAATAACATAAAAAAATATATATGATTGTTTCCCTATGTTGGATTATGTGTGTTTTATTAGATAGGAAGTTAATAGTATTTTATATGGTTTTTATATACTCAACTTGCTAGAAATGTCAGACAATGGATAAATATTTGTGTGAAAATATGTATTAGAGATATAGGTTGGTAAGTGTGCCTCAAATAAAATATGGTTACAATGCTCTATAGTTGAGCTTTTTGTATTAGTTATAATGAGGTATATGTTAAGTTTACTATGCAAAAATTATCGTTCATTCATAATATTAGAACAATTTCGCATTTAAGTAATTTCACATTTATGTAGTTGGGTAAATTTATTAATAAAGAAAATCATAACTAGCAATTTGTTGCCGTTGCAACAACATCCTCCAAAATTTTCCCTACACTCGAATTTTGGAGCCTACTATGGATTTTGCGATCAGTTGTTCCATAGTCACTCCTTGGTCGGTGATGTTTTGTTAATATTTTGGGCTCCCCTTTTGGATTGCAAGTGTCGAAGTCACCTACTCACACATGCTCAGTCCCTAATGAATTCATGTGTGGATTCGTTTCACGCAAGCTTGAACAGGCCTAACACAGTTCGTCAAGACAATGTCTATGCTATGCTCAACCCATGTCAACATTTAGTGCACATGTTTACTGAGAGTTTCTCACTTTCAGTTGCATTTGTACTTCTATTTTGGTGAGTTTTTCAAACTTTCGCTTTTGTGCATCTTCGTTTTTGCGAATGTCATTTTCATGTTTTCAACTATCGCTTTTGCTTGCTTTCACATTATTTAGTGTCATTCTCATGTTATCTTTTCTCTAGCATTTTTCGCTCTCACCTTCATTCGTGTATTGCAAGAGTCATTCGCACTTTTCTTTCCATATCACATGTGTCATCTTCTGGTATGGGAAGTGTCGCTCATCGCGTAAAGTGGAGTTTTGGTTTGTATCAGGGGGTAACTTATTTGATAATGAGCTTTTCATATCATGTAAACATGTATCGCACTAATTCCCAAAGTTTTAAGTATTGTCGCGCAAGTTTTGTCACTATTGTCAAAAAGTTTATATATAGTGTAACACTTGTTCGTAGTCCTCGCAAAGTTGTTACATTGAGTAACGTATGTTGTTCATATGTTCTAAGTGTTCCTTGTTGTATCATCAAGTGATATAAGTGTGTGATCATGCTCAGACTCTCTTATTTACTCATCTTCAGCTCACTGATCCAACACTTAGTACAACTAGGAAAACTCCCCGACCGAACCACTCAGCCTCATTTTTCCCAGCCTGAACTATGCATTGCGCAGTCTTAGCCCTCAAGAAACACCCTTGTCCCTTGGAACTATGAAATATGCAGCTTGTTCCTTCTAGAGTTGCACACTAAGTAATCTCAGTGCTCAAGCCCAGTACCTGAGCTCCAGAACTGCACAATCTTTCTCCCCAGGTCAACCTAAACTATGCATTCTACAGTCTCAGTCCTCGATCCTTAGCCTTGGGCTCCTAAATTACACAATTACATAATCACTTCATCTCCTTGCCTCCCAAAACTACACAGTAGAAAACTTAAGGATCAAGCCTCCAGCATGAGCCCTTGAGTCCCTCAACTACAAAATCCCTCTGCCCAGGCATTCATCAACTGCACATTGTGTAGTCTCAAGGCTCAAGCCCCCTGACTAATTCTTGGAGTCCCTTAACTATGCAATTCCTTGGCCTCTATCCTTCCAAAATTGCGCAGTGGGCATATTCAAGCCTCAAGCCCCAACCTTGAGCTTTTAAGCCCCTCAACTGCGTAATATCTTGAACCTAGCCATCCTAAACTGCACATTCGCAGTCTCAAGCCTCAGTCCTAGACCTTGGCCTCTAGAACTGCACAATCCCCTAAACAGTACTTAACTAGTCACCAGCTCCAACCCTGACATGTGAGTTCATGGAATATGTGAGGTTAGGGGTTTTCGAACTAATCTCAGCTTGTCATGAATGGTTTTCAATTGCAAGTACTCTATCTTATCATGATAGGATGATGATGGAGGAAAAGGAGAAGGGGACCATGCTAGAAGACACATATGGAGCTGAAGGGATAAGATGATCATTAGGTGAGAAGACAAAGGAACACCCAATTACAATCGAAGATCAAAGATCAAGACTGCATGAAGGCTCCATCTGATTCAAAATTCTTTGGAGGGTGGATATGAAGAGAAAATCATATCCCTCATGAAGATGAAGCATTACACATCTCTTATTGAAGACAAAGCAACAAAAAGAGTTGCTTGACATTTCCATATCATCAGTGTCATGTCATGTCATGAGTCATCATGTGACACAGCAATTGTGGATTATGTAAATTCTATATTAGAAAATGTAATTTAAAGTGGAAGTCCAAGAGTCATTCATGTAATGTGAAAATTCATGTGCGAGTCAAAAGGTTCAAAAGAAGTCAAACAATCATTAAAGCAGCCGAAGAGTCACATGGGAGGTGAATGATCACCCCATTTGTTATATATACACCCTCATTTTACGTGCAAAGAAATTTTCACCTTGGTTCCTCCTACCAGGAATTAGAGAGGAAGATAGTTGTTTTTGAGGAGAAAGTGGCTACTCTAATGCTCACTATTGGGGCTAGTGGTGTTTGTTGTCTTGATGTATCTTGGAAATTTTACTTAATTCAGAAGCTCATTGAGTTGGCACACCTTCATGCATATGTTGTGAATATTGTAAGATTTTTCTTTAAATGTTTGCAATGTATGTTGTTTCTCATCTGTATTAAGGAAATTCAATTGTTTTTGGTGGATTTGGTACCTATCTTGTTAGAAGTGTGTTGCATTTTCTTAAATATCGTTGCTTCCTTGTGAACTATTTCAATGGTTGATCAATGATTCATTCTTATGTATGTGCTCGCGTGCATTTTCTATATTAGTACTATTACTTATCTTTAAAGGGTCTACTTTTCTCTCCCCTTTCAATAGAAGGACCTTGATACTTTTTGCAGTTGAACATTTCACAAGGCATACTCACTTGTTGATTTGAAGATACCTATGTATTACTCTCTTTTGCTGAATTTTGTAGCCAAGGAAAATCTACAACAATACATCGCAGTCGGGCTGATACTCCAGACGGGGTTCCTATTCCAAATGATGTGAGGTTTAATTGGGATTTCACATTGGGGAGACCCCTTCGTTGAAGGATTTCTAGCACCGTCAACACTATTGTATTATGTTTACCAATAAATGTGAGGGTTTTATATATTACCAATTATTTAATTGATTAAAAGTTTCCAAATGAGTTTATGGTTGTGAATTAATGTTGTTGAGTTGCATATTTAAAATCCAACCAATAGATTCATTATTGAATTGTGATTCCTTAAAATGTAGTTTTTTTTGGAATGATAGAATGATTTAAGGGTTTTACTTTGTTATATACTTGTTGGAAAAAAAATTGTTTGGGAGTTAATTACAAAGCCCATTTTTTGGTATGAGCAAAGAAACCAGAAAAATAGAATGAAATGCATTCCAATAGTTAGTATATTGTGACTTCATGAAGAAATTTGCACCTCAGAGAAATGCAAATTAGGGATGTGGTGTGTGGACAAGGATGTAGGTCTTATGATATTAAAAGGATACATATATGGTAAGGATATTTTAGTATGATTTTATTTGTATGACATGAGCCTTTAGTAACTACATAAAAAACTTGAGCTAAAGTTTTGTTAAAGGGTATAAATATGTAATATCCCTCCTTACCTAAATTTACCGTCAGAAGGATTGGAAAGTTCATTCAAAAATTTCCTAAAGGGTTTAGTGACCATGTTATAATTATTCTATATGTAATTTACTTATATAGTATACTGATTGGATATTGATAGGATATTGATAGTCTTAATTTTTTATTAATACATACCTAATAATGAAATGAATAATTATCTTAAGAAAAAGTGTGAGTTCTACCAAGTGGATAGAACTTTATTAAAGGAACAAGAAGGCTAAGGTTAAATATTTTGAATTATTAAGGAAATGAATTGACTTCCAACAATATTCTTATATTTTCTGACATGACATAATTGATCTAAGTGATGCAAGACGTTTGACACTTGAGGAGGACATAGGTGGAAATGATTTTTTAAAAGAACTCCAAAATGGGAATCATTGGTAATATTAAACAAGTAATTATTATTATTAGGCTTATATGATATCAATCTACATGTTATGTTTATGTGTGGTTATTGCAAGTGCAAGATCTAAGGCAAGCCTTGCTAACTTGCCAATATATGGGTGTGGACCATAATCAATAAATCCTTAATGGATATGTGTAGTCACAATAGAGGCCCAAAGAGTCTATTTACAAAATATATGATTTGTATGATATGGGGCACAATAATATGGGATGACCTTACTCCTCAATATTCTAGTTGTAAGTAAATATAAGATAAAATAGGAAAGAGAGACCTCACAAATGAAGTAATTCATAAATTAAGTGCTGAATTTTAGGGTCGTTTAAAAAAAATTAAAAAAAAAAAAAAGATTATTATTAAAAAGGGAATAATTAAAGGAAAGAAGGAAATGACACAAAGTGGAAGAGTGAGGGAAAAGAGTATTTAATAAACAAAAATAAATGGGAGAATTTTTATTTAAAAAAGGGATTATTATTAAAAAGGGAATAATTAAAAGAAAGGAGGAAATGACAAAAAGTGGAAGAGTGAGGGAAAAGAGTATTTACTAAACAAAAATAAATGGGAGAATTCATATTTTTGCATGAAGGAGGTGAGGTGGCTAGCCTCACTAGGTTTATAGATAGATAGGGAAATCCAAAATTTATGGGGTATCTTAGATAGTACATCAATTTTGTAGAAATTTTGCCAATGTGAATATAACTTATGGAGAAACCCTTTTTGAATGCTAGGGAAAAAAAGCTTTCCTAGAGTATGGGTAGGAGGAAATCATTTGGCACTATGAGTTAGCAATGGCATGGCAATGGGAACTCGTGGATGAAACGATGTAATTAAATTAAGGTAAAAAACCTTCAAATAAAGTATAATTTCATTTGAATATACATTATATTTTAGTTCTTGAATTGAATTTTTGTACATATATATTTCTATATAGGCTTATGGTAATACTAATATGGTGTTCTTATGAGGAATGTGTTATATGTTTATACTAATATAAGGTAAAGGGCTCTAAATAATGCTATAAATTATATTAGAGATATTTTTTAATTTATGGTAGCCATGACATGCAAAAGGAGAATAGATAAATTGGAGTAACTAAACCTACAACCTGAGGTAGAAATATTATAGGTAAATGTAGTAAATTTAGTGATGGTAAATTATGAGTTTTATGAGATTTTAGTTTTGATAAATTTTGGGTTTTATGAGCACAATCATTTAGTCTTATTATTGGCAAATAATTTCATTGGAATTTTATGAACACTATTAATGGTATTTTTTATTAATAAGTAATTTTACTAATAGTTATATGAAGATGCTAATTTGCAAGGGATAGTATGAAAAATTGTCTGTGCTTTTAAGCCTAATAATATATTATTGAAATAATTAAGGATAATATTACCTGGGAAAAGCCATGGAAATGGTAATTCCTTTGTTGCTTAAGTTCCTTGAATTAACTTGATCTAAGTATAGGTTTGTCTAAAATCTATACTCAAATTTTGAGTGGATAGAGCCATGCAAGCTAGTCATAGATATGGTAGCACACCATGGAGTGATTATGGAATGTCATATTAGAAAGTGATGCAATAAAATATACAATTATTAATAATGTTGCTCAAAGGTCACCATCAAGAATTTATTTTGGAATGATTGTGCATAAAAAGAGTTGTTAATATGCCTAACCAATCAAGCAAAGAGTATGCATGGAAAGTGTTTGTTTATATTCTTAAACTAACATATAAATGTATTTATACAAAATGTTTTTTTTTTTCTCGGTAAAATTATTCTATTATTTACATTAACAGAGAATAATTACAACATAATTGACAGAAAGAACCAGCTGCCTAGAGGTAGTGGCAGCGTGGAACAGCAGAGTTCGGAGTCTGAGAGGGCGAACCAATCCAAATGGCATTCCCACGCAGGGGATCCAGAGGAGACAAAAATTCAATCCCGCGCAGGGGAGCCAAAAACATTTTGACACAGATAGTTACCCAACCACATAGAAAAGAAGTCCCAAAACCCAGACGCAATAGCAAAAATCCCAGAATCTAGACACAACAGCATTGACACAATAGCATAGTCAAAAAACTTCGGAATTGACCAATTGTCCTCACTATCGGGCCGCATAACCTGAGAAGAAGCCGCGGTTAGGCTTCAGGAGCCTCCTCCACTATCCTGCACCACTCGAAGTCCGCCAAGTCCTGAGCTTGGACCTCCTCTGCAACAGTCGGAACAGGCTCCATCTTAACGTCCTCATTATGGCTGATCAGCGTCTCCCTAGCTCTCGTAGAACCTGAAATTGGCCTTTCCATTGCATTCGTGGGACCTGCAGTGGGCGTCTCCATGGCTATCGTGGAACCAGCAATTAGCATCTCCTCCCGTTGAGCGCTGGATTTTCCCTCATCTTGGGCCTCCACAATGAAAAGCACCGAAACATGGGTGCTAATCCGAGGACGATTCAGTGAACTGCTGAAAGTGAAAATTGCTTAGCCAAAGGAGGGCAAGGATGAGGACCCTGGAGAGCTGGCGTCCAAAAATTGGCTGGGCCTTAGAAAGCTTGCACCTTTAGTGTGAGGGCAATGGCATTGATGGGAAGTATCTTCGTCGGCAGAAGGGCACGAGGACGCACCTCGGGAGGTGCCTCGACGGCTAAGCATTCGCTGTCGAAGCCGGGGCATGACTGTAGGGCTAAACAGAGCCTCTTTGCCCAAAGCAGAATTGGAGCACAAAACAGGCGAGGATAAACCAAACACAGGCGAGGGAATAGACCAAACAGACGGGCTAGGACCATACATGAAGGCAGACGGACAAGTGCCTGGAGCAACCACAAGAGTCGGGGGAATGGCTGAAGGCTTCGAGCCAGAGCCCAACCCCAACAGCGCCAGAGGCAGCAGATAGAACCCAAACAGAGCTTGAAACAACATTGTGAATCCAAGGCTGAAACCATATATAATGCACCAATCTTTGCCTCGAGGCGCTCCCGCCATTATTGTGGCATTCATGGGAGCCGAGGAGCCGAGCCAAACTTCGCATGCGAAGGTGAACGGAGCATTAATGCTCCCCTGCTGCATTCCTTTAATCCAGATCATGCGCCGCTGATAATGTCCCTTCCCCCATATGGAGACAGCGCCTCTGCGCATGGCTAGCAGGTGGCCTTCGTTGATCGCCAACCCCCGTCCCATCGCTTTGATTATAACCTCAAGCACCCGCATCCGGGGTATTTATACAAAATGTTAGTCAATGCATATGAATAAATTACACAAGATAATGCATGCAAATCACTTATTAAAAACAATAAACCAAGAATTTAGTGTATGCACAAATCATTGACTCCAATATATGGTTTTGATTATAATGGAATGATTCAGTGGCTTGATTTCGTATTATCTTGTTTTCTGGTTGCCAATTGAAGATTATTTTTATGGAATAAATTCTTAAATCGTATTTTTTGTAATTTTTTATAGTATGATAACCCTCATACAAATTACAAGGACAATTTACTTGTAATGTTTGAAAGAATGAATTTTATGTAATAATTTATGGGAAAATCATTTTTTTTTATCTATATTTTGGTGGGAATAAAGATTGACAATTTGTATGAGAAAATAAACTAGTTCTTGTACAAGATCATTTGAGTTTGAACTCTGTTATTAGAGGAAACGTATTTTTCTTCATGCAATTCCCTTTTATTAAGAAAGTGTGGTTTTGTTGAATCAATTGGACAACAAATTCATTTAAGCTAGATTCCATGGAGTTACAAATTCATGGATTGGGTATAATGAATAGATTTAATTATGTAGATTATGATGAATGGGAATCACTTTTCGTATGCTTAATAAAATACCCAAATAAATATTTATGAAATTTTGGAAAATAATAATCTCTTGTTAATGTGTTCCATGAGGGCCTAACCCTGAAGCCATAGAGGAACCCTGAGGTAGTGGTCAAATGTGTGCTTGCACCCAAATAACCTATATTAAAAATATTTCATTACATGTGCACACACAAGTGGATGAAATATTTATGTCGTGTCCTTCAAATTTTAAACCTCCATGTTGTGTGGGAATTATCTATGTGTTAGGGAAATAACTAAAGTCAACATTGGCTAAAGGGTGAGTGATATAATGGTAATAAATCTGAGGTCTTATCAGGATCTTTGGTTTCATGTGGTACTTTCTCTAGAGTAGGCATCGTATGACTCCTACAAATGGTGAGTGTGACATTTGATCATCAATATCTGTGATGGTGTCATCACAAGGGATGATGCCTTGGTATGATATACCTCCACCACCTATGAGGGAATCATATTGGAAGTAGGTTCCAAATGCAGAGCCTTTCTAAGAAACTTCATTACTAGAGGAAGAGAGGAAAGCTAAGTGGAGAAGTGGGCCATGTAGGCAATTTCTCTTATTTCTTTAGTTTCCTTCACTAGTTATTTAGAATTTGGCTTTATAGTCCATACAGTGTGTTGAGATTTTATTTTATCATTGCTTTATCGGAAACATTTTGGGTTAATTATGTGGCTAGTTTAGGGATGAAAATTAATCGGATAGTCTCTAAGAAATATGGAAAGTGGTTATACTTCTTGTGATAAGTTACTTTAGGTTGGTTCTCTATCCAAGGAGGAAGTTTTCAAGGCCTTGCCTTTTAGCAATGATCCATTTTGTTAGTTTATGTCATTTCTTTCGATCATGGAGAGAAATTTTTCTCTAGGTGCATAAGTTTTCTCTAGACTATGTTAATATAGTGTCCTCCATACCAACTCGTTTAGCACTCAGTAAAGGCAGTAGGTGTTGTGTGTCAGGTCAACCCTACAAGCTCTTTGTGTTGTAGGGAGGTGTTCTCATTGTCCATGTGTATACCGGTAAGTGGTATATTCTCCATATTTTCTTCATTTCCAAAGGTCATCGAGGCTAAAGAAATGCTATTGCGAGTCGAAGTGGTGGGAGGGGACACGACCAACACCACACTACGTAAGCTCCAACCTTCTGTGCATAGAGTGTGGTAGAGGAAGCCACTATTAGATACTTTTCATGTACCCTACTAGCTATCCAAACTAAATTATCTGAAGCTAAGGGAGAAGTGGGTATGAGGCATAGGAACATGTCAAATATGGAGATGTTGGTCGAAATGGTGGATTGGTGCAAAATACAGATTGCACCCACCTCACAAACTTGATACCTTCATGCAATTGAGGTTTATTAGCATATGAAAACATTCATGGGAAAGGTAATGTGGGAAAAAGGTGAATCCCAACAAAAAACACAAGTCCAATTAGAGGATATTCAGCGGAAACTCAACATAATTGACTAGAAGCTCAATATCTTGGTTGAGCACCATGCAAACATTGTGTTCACTAAAATCAAGGTTGAATATTTCCACTTGGATATCATTTACATAGACTCACCCACCAATTATTTTGTTCATGTGTAACCTGATGTCTCTTTTTTTTGTTTACATAGTCTCTAGTTATATTTGTTATTGTTTTTAATATGTTTATTTATGGTGTGGTGGAAGTAAATTATTAGGACATCTTAACGATTTTTGTTATGTAACTGGATTTTAGACAAATAGACATGGTTTTTACCTATCAAAATAACTTCCATTGTGCTATTGGTCTAGATGCCCCATTGGCAAGCCAACATAAACAACAAGATACATCAAAGATGTAATTTGATTCTATGAAGTAATATAATGTAGCCTAAGTTACAAATAGAAGGAAAAATAATCTCTTGTTGATGTGTTATTTATTTGTTAACAAGCTCATATATGGTATTCATTTAGAATACTTCTGGTGCAATGAGAATTGATAACCTATACAAGTTGATTTAGTTTTAATAAAATGTGTTTATAGGTGTTCCTTTTTAGTTTTAAATTAACTTTAAGAGGTATCCATGCCATAGGTATCTATAATCTCCAGTTTGGGTCTACCCATAAGATTCTTCGGACCTAATTTCATGAAATAGATAATTTTGGAACAAAGTTGATTACCCCATAGATATTTCTATCTATACCATTAAAAAAGTTTTAAAGTTTTTCTTTAAGAAATTCCTAGAAATTGCATACTCAATCTATTATAGATAATTGTGCTCAATTTGTTGATATAAATAATTGCATATGAAGTATTTAAAAAACCCTTTCATATATATATAATTAATTATAATTAAATGACTCACAAGAAAATTAGATGGAATACATTTAGAAATGAAACATGGTAATCCTTCATGCCAATTTCAGACCTAAATATGATTTTTTTTTTCGTAAAATAATTAAATAGATTGGTGCTATTCAAGAATCAAGCCATAAACTTGAATGTGAATGCCTGCAACATGTGATGAAACAATGCTCGATGACTAAGTTGTTGGTCACTCGTGTAAATGGAATCATTATGATGTTATTTTCTAATATTCATATTTTGTATCTTATGAATTTATTGTAATGTTTAATTAAATGTATTGAATGATGATGTATTCAATGTGCTTAATTCTAGATATCTATCAATTATGTGCTTTGATTAGTACATGTTTAATATGAATATGCGAAATTTATATTACAAATATGTATTTGATTTAGAGTTGTAATAAAGAGAGATCTTGATTACTTCTATATGTGATCATTTCAAATTTAAAAATAAAAATGGCTCTTATTTATTTATTACATTTTTCAAGAATCTTATATAAATAGATTCATTTACGCTTTCTAGGTTATTTTCATGGTGCGTGTTTATATTCATTCTTATCCATCTAATTAATTAAAAAATACTTTCATCAATGATAGTGGAAAACCATGATTAAGGCTAAAGCTAATCTGAAAATCGCAAGATTCTATTGAAATCATTCTTTAATGAATATGTCGACTATCATATGTTAGTTGATAATTCAAGCCAATTTGGATCCATAAGGTACTCTATGAGAGAGGTAATTGATTATGGAAATCCTTTGTCGATAATTCCCAATAGAGATCTAAATGGGGCAAGGAATTCCTCAGTTTATTTGTGTCTAGGTATAATTATTGGGCGCATGGAGAGGCCTAGTTACACATTAAATTATGTACACGATAGGTACTTTTAATAAGGATATTAAAGTTTTTTTTGTTCGTTTATATTATTAATATAGATCTGTTTATAAGACAAATTTAACATGAATTGAGAGGGATCTAATTATTTTAATGTATAATTTTTTTATGAGCCAATATTATTTAAATGTTTTTTATAGTTATTTAATTTTTTTATTTTTGGATTTTAAAATTTTGGTTAATATGAGCAAAATTTCAACTTTGATAACCAATGGACACCCTTACACATCATACAGGGCTATAGAATGAGTCTCTCCACTCAACTAAATAAGTGATGTTTAAATAAAAATAACTCAAGTAAATATAAATTTAAACAAAGGATAACATCAATAATAAAAAATTATAATTGGTTGTGTAATTAACAATAAAATTAGTTAATATTGGTAAATATTATATTTGATATTAGATTATTTCACTCAATATAGAACAAAAATGTGCTTTTTTTTTTTTCTGCAATAAAGATCTGCATTTATTATAAATGAACATCCCTACTCCAACTTTGACCTTCACTTCACTTTTATTATCCTATAAGTTTAAAATAAGATTAAATTGTTTGTGGCTAAGTTAATAAATACATATATAATATCAAAATATTTATAGTTAATAATTATTTAAAAATTAGTGTTTCACGAAGGGGAGGTGGGTGTGTGGGGACTAGGTTAAGTAAATGCATAGACATATGATGTCAAAATAATTGTAATAGGTAGTGATTTCATAAAAATTGAAGTGGAAGTATTCATATTAGATGGCTTCTTCAAAGAAAACTGAGTAAAGAAAGTAAATGTGATAGGTGATTAAATAATAGTTATTAGAGTTTTCTCTCTTATGAAATTCTTCCAACTAGCTTATATCTCATAAATTATGTTAAACAATTTTAATTTTCAATGGGGAGAAATTCAACTTAATACAACTCTAATGTGGATAAGTAGGTGAATGCAAGGATTACCCATTGTAGATGATGTTTGCATACAAAATTGGAGTTTCTTCTATCGTGGGGATTCACCATATTAACCAATATCTTATCATGTTCATTCATAAGGGGGGTCTTAAAACTGCGAAAAAGGGGGTTCACATATCGTAGGCATTAAAGAGGTGATATGGGTTATAAGGGGGTATAGAGGTTTTGGGGGCTATTAAAAGTGGTATTTCCTAAAAAATTAGAGATATCTAGTAAAAATGGATCTTTATTTAAATTGGAGAGATGTATTTGAAAGAAGGTTCAACAAAATAATTTTGGAAGGTATTTATCAATACCTAGTGAACTTAGAGGTATTATTTAATATCCTATGCATGCACGAACCATGTCACAGGTTCACTTAGTGAAGACCCTATGCCCCATATCGACCACCATGTGCTCCATGCCATGAAAATAATGGGTAAAGAAAAATCTACCAACCTTAATCAAATCAATGAATTATTATGTTGGGGAATTACTCCAAACCCCCTCCTACACACCCTCCACCATTCCCTCCCACCACCCAACCAAAACCAACCCAATTGCCACCCATCATTGCACTATTTTGCATGAGAGAAGGTACATGTGTATTTCATTCTCTTATATTCTCTCTAGCATTTGCATGCAACATCGAAGGCCCCTCTAGCCAAACCTACACAAATTGACACCTCCTTTAAACCCCCCAATCATGATGCTAGTTTGTGAGAGGTGTCCCTCCAATATATCAAGGTCTCCCCCTCTTCCCATCTTTCTCAATCTTTAGTTCTCCTCCTTGGATGCCCTCCTCAAATGCCTTGACACCCACTTTTCCTAGCACCATTGGATTATTTTAGCATCTCTTTCTTCTTTGAAACTGGGTTTATCAATATGTCAATTTGAAGTGTTAAGGATCTCTTTGGAGTGACCATGACTTCTTCTCAATCTTAACTTTCTCCTCCCTAGAAAACCTTAATAGACCAAAGCTACAATGCTTCACCACTACTTTAATGTTATATACATGTTGAGATAAAGGATCTCAAAAAGGGCCTAAAGAAATGTGAATGCTCAACATAATATTTTTTCTCCATTTCCATTCATGTAGGCCTCTAAGCACATGGAAATGTGTCCATTGCTAGCACTCTACTTATTGGAAGGTGTTAAGAGACACCTATGGATATGTAAGACATCCAAATTCATATTTCACAACTACTAGATTAGAAGAATGAAGCTATGACAACCTTGTGCAATATTTGAGATAAAAATATAGAGATAAAGACCTTCTCAAAAGTAGAAAAAAATATTATTATCTACCTCTCAACATATCAATTTTGAAATGAGTAATTTAATTTCATGTAAATGTCAATAGAAAATACTTATAATAAACAATATCTATAATAATAAATTTATATTTAAATGTCATTATTGAAAATATATATATAATATATATATATATATAAATATTATATAATATCATATATATTATTTAAAAAATAATATATAAAAGACTACAATTAATAAAAAAAACTCTTTAGAATATCAAACTAATTTTGTAGAATTATTGTTCATTTAACTTTAAAATAACAAAAACAATTTGTATTTCTTATCATCTAATTAAAATTTATTATTATTATTATTATTTTCTTATTTTTATATATTTTAATTTTATTATTTTATTATTTATTATTATTATTATTATTTAAAAATAAATAAATAAAAAAAAAATTTATTTCAAAATATAATATTATAATTTTTAATATACAGAATATTTTTAAAAATAGTAAAAATTATAAAAATAATATTTTAAAAATAAAATAATTTAGTTATTGAATAAATCATTTTTTAAATGGAAAATGGTAAAAACAAAATTAGAAAAAACATGAAAAGTTAATCCAGGAAAAAAAAAAAAACATTATTAATTCCTACAAAAATTCTTTAGAATGACGTTGCAAGTTCTTCCCCTCTTCCTCATAATATCAACCGCTATAGTAACTAGTGCCCAAATGAAATTAAAAACTAGAATGAAATTAAAAACAACACTCCGTTGAATTAGAACTTAAAAACCTCATAACAAAAAACTAATCCATTAACCATGGTCATTTTGTTTGTGTATGACATCTTATATACTCATTTATATATTGATCTTAACATCATAGTCATAAAGACAATATTTTACGTTATTGCGTTCACTTAAAAAACAAGTTTTGCTATATATTATCCCAAAAAACCATTTGGAAGATTGAATAGGTCCTTGCGTTAAGGTTTTATGAAAAAATTGTTCTCCGATTTAGTCATAATAAAAATTAACAATTATATTAAAAAAAAATCAATTATAATATTGGTTTCCAACCAAAAAAAATCCTTCATCCTCCATTCTTTTTAATACTTATATAAATAAATCAGGAAATGATCTGCTAGCACAAACCTAAGAGGATTTTATGGCCAGTTATCATCTTCAACTTAACATTCTTAATAATATGTGTACTAGGCTACTAGCATCTTTAAAGCTTTTCCAACTATTATTAATACTAATATAATAAAATAAGATAATAATAGTGGAATTTATTCCAAACTTATTAACTGAGTTGTAAATTATTAATTTTTTTTTATTTTCAAAATCGAATATTTTTTTCAAATTTATTTATTATTTAAAATTAATTAAATTAATTATATATTATATATTATTCCTTTCTTTCAAATATGACATTTCACATAGGACATTTCACCTGTACTAAAAAAATAAAAAACAAAAAACGCATATCATCCTTTACTAATCACAAATCTTGATGGATCGGTGTAGCTACTTCAAAAACGAAATGATTGTTTTATAAAATGAGTGTGTTGCAGTGGGTAGATGCATGCATAACTCACGCAATGCGAACGTAAAAGTAAATTACAAAGCAGTCAGAACCTGGGTTCGGTAGCATTTCATGGAGATACAATGGTTGATGGGAGATATTTGATAATGTACAGAAAATAAACTGTAGAAAAGATTCAAAGCTAAGTGTTTATTCACATTGGATATAATCGAAACTACAAAATGCTGAACGAAGGAACTGCCGATCTTACAACATTATATTGAATTTCCCATAGCATTGATGAATTACCAAGTTGGAAGAAATAATGAAAGCTCAACCGTCTTCAGAACTGTAAGAAAGTTATATTCTCATGGTCAATAAATTGACGTAGACTATGAGTACTCATGAACTGTAAAAAAAATTAACAGTTGTATAATTTCCGGTACTAGACTGAACCACTAGTGTATTATCCAATATTTATACAGACCTATCATGTCCTTACAGAACTTTTGAATGTGCTTGCAAAGGGCAACGGGTGCTCCAGTAAGATCTTCAACCACTGTCACCAAGATCAGACTGGTAAAAGAAGATGCAACTACAGTTTAAGAGTATGACGCAGCCATAGTAGAAATACCCGTGTCTGATGCTACAAAAGTGCTGGAAATTAATTGTACCCAATAGACATTGTCAGATCTAAAGTAATCCCACGGGGTACTGCATGATTCTTCAGATTATCTGTTGATGAAGGCCACCGATCTGGTTCTGGTCCTTGTGTGTCCACTGCCTGTAGATTGGAGGACGACTCATGAGCACTTATACTCTTCTGATTGTTGGAGAACAAAGAGAGCGATAATGTACTATCGACATCTTCGCTGCCACACGATTGTACCGATTCACCAGGAAGATTTTTCGATGGATATTGTTGGTAGCTGCCACAATATTCTCTCTGAAACTCCTCATCCCCTTCAGCGACCTGTATCCATTCTGAAATTTGTCTACTCTTCTTACCATTCACCTCTGTAACTTCATGTACCTCCTATAAACAGAGAGTGAGACTTTGTGAGTTAAGGCTTCTGTGATATGAATGGTTTAGATGTGATTTATTTTTATCCATCACACAGTTATTTCGGTTATTACATTGTTATTTTTGTGGTTTCTAGCATATTCAATAGATAAATAAACTTGCTGCTTCTGAACTTTGATTTAGGTTAGTTGGGTTGAGGTTTCTATCTAGTAAGTGTGGCTCATTTTCAATAGATACATAGACTTGTTGGCCAAAAATGTCTACCCATGTTATTTGGTTTAACATGTGAGCCGGTTTAACATGTGAGCCAACGAGTCTGACTCATCTTTAATAGATATATAGACTTGCTAGCTCAAAATTTCTACCCAATAATATAATGAGATGAATCTAAAGAGAATAAGACTTGGTAGCTCAAAACTTCCACCAAACAACATAATGCGATGGATCCGAAAGAATCAAATCTCAAAAGAATAATACTATTAGACATAAGTTTCAAGTGAAAAGCCCTAAAGTACACATTAAATGTTGAGTGAATCTGTTCAAGGTTTAGCAATATAATATACCTGAAGTTCATCCATAGACTTCCTTTTCAAATCTGCAGGCTCCCAGTCAAAGGATTTATCAGATAGGGAAGCTAAATTGTTTTCAGGAATGTTTTTAAAATTGCAGTTGTACGATGCTCGACCTTGCACCAGTCTTGATGGAGTTCTAGCATCCCACATTAATTTTTTAGCAAGGCCTTGCATGCAGTCGATTTCATTAATGCCTTCCCTCCTCCTTTGCTTGGAGACGAGCTCATTGAGCTCAAGCTCTGGCTTGAAGTTACATTTGTATTGACGCAGGGCATTGTACCTCTTCCCTTTCAGTGCTTGATACTGTTTATCCAAGTTTATTGGATCGATCAAAGTGTCTCGGTATAGCAAATCTGATTGAGGGTCTCCCAGCGTTAATGTCGCAGAATTGACAGTTGAATCTAAACGGCTGCAACAACTCCAGCTGTTCAAGTTGGCTGCTGCATTATTGCCCGAACGCCTCAAGAGCCAATCTACTTGCCCGCTCCACGAACTTTCCTGTCTGAATTAGATAGCAGGGCATTAGGTTTTATGCTTTGGAGGGTTAGATATTTTAGCCCAGGTTGGTCAAAGAAATTAGATTGCGAAAAAGCAGAGAGTTGAGTTGGTGTGTCGGAATGTGCAAGCAAGCAATTGAGACAATATTGATTAATTTTGCCATTGTCAGACTATATGCTTTCTGTTCAGAAGAGCGCGGACATTTTCACGTGTTGGGAATTAACAAAATGACAGGTATTCGAAGAATACAAGGACTTTGTACTGCAATGAAGATAGGGTATGATTGCATTCTGATCATGAAGGGAGACCGTTGGAGATATGGTTCAGAAGATGATAAAGAAATTGAAGAACAGCCTCACAAATTATTCTGTGAAATATCAACTCACCTCTTTATACACCGCTGATCGAAAGGCTGCCAAGATTCATGACGATGCTGCTTTCCGTTCTGTTGGAAGCATGCAGCTCTGGAGTGAGAAAAGTAATTCGAAATGTGATCTTGTCCTCCGACATTTTCTGCTGTTTCTGCAATCAAGAAACAAAAATAAACAGTGTTCGACAGACATCTCCATATATATATATTCCAAACTTCATGGATACTCTAACTTGCTAAGGGTGGGGTTTTTTCGTTCTTGGCCTGTTTTCAACGTCTGAGTTAAGATGAAAGCCAATGTATCCAAAATAATTATGGGCATTATAGGGTTTGGAGTTGTCCATAGGATGTTGTTGAAAACATAGGCTAGTTTACTAACAACTCTAAACCCTATGGCTAGTTTACTGCAATTCAAATATGGCATGCACCTGAGAGTGTTAGCAATTTTATTTCAAAGGGTACTCGGCAGACTTGGATTCTACAATTCCAAATCATTTAAATTAAGAAATTCAGTTCTCGCTCTATATCTCATCTATACTCAGTGCCACATATCAAAAAATTTGACAAACCCTGGAAGAACCTAGAATGCTAGGTGAGTAAATATAAATTTACAGAATCAGCTGCGATATCCTTACGTGATTTCTAGGTTATGATGCCTCTGATCATGAATAAGATGCTTCTTGAAATTATATATAGGTATATCATCGTCATCATTATATATATATATATATAATCACTCGTAACAAGATAAGGATCTGTCTGGGATTTAGCTGCAGTAAATAAGGCCAGAGACCTAGAGATGTCGATTATGGACACGAAATACCAATACCAATTTTTCGTGCACGAATTTTTTAGAACTTCATGTGACATGCAATGATCTAATTCAGAAAAATTTATGCTTTGTCAGGATAGATAAGTTACAGCTATTTGAATTGCAGTAAAGTAGTTGAAAAGCAATCTATTGAAGAGATATGGTACTCGTCAATCCACTATCGAATCAAAGTATGGAGACTATCTCGCTAATATTATTTACAAAAGGATCATAATGCACCGAATTAATCAAGTAGCCACAGTTTGAGAACATACCTTGACCATTCTCGTCATTTTTCATGCTCCTGTACATCTGTATAGCGAAAAATCCCGCTAGTCAGCCTCGAAAATATTGCAGCAATGATTTCTATAGAAGAGGTAACAACCCAAAAAAAAGTTTCAACAAAGCAACTGCCTGGAATGTTGCAAACATTCACAGATCCTGTTACACTTTTAAGACCATGGGAAATGGATTATTATTGGTTAGTGGATAAGTAAGTACCTGTAGGTGGCTTTTGACATGGGCAATAGTGAGGCCTTTAACATCCATAAGCTGTAGCACTAGCTTAGGTGTTGCTCCTGCACAGTTTCGAGTGGGAATCATGGAATCATGACACACGATAGCTTTAAATTTTTGTAAATTTTTTATGTAACATACCTATAAGAACTTGTTGCCCGCCCTTCTTTTTAGATTATTCAAAACCCCATGGAATTCAAACTGGACTCTATGTTAGACCTAGTAATTAATCAAGAGGAGCTTGTGTTTCTTGAAAATTGATATTTAGGCCCTGCAATTGATAAATAATACTCACTATCTTGCCCTCCCAGGCGTTCAACCGCATGAACAAAGCAGAGGTGTAGATCCGGAGTCCATCTGAGGCGAGGCATTTTGGAACGTACATATTGTCTAACTGCTAAGCTTTCAGTCCTTCCACCGTTCTCGCTTACTCCGCTATCAGTACTCATACTCCTTGTATTTGCATTTGTTTTTTCATTCTGCACGCGCTTCGAGTTGGACTCCAAATTATCCACATGACCTGACAAAGGCCGTTTGCGTAAATCGTCGCTCAGCTGAAACCTGCTAATTCCATGGCCTTCATCTCCATGAATGTTACGGTTCATTTTTTTCTTCGAATTCTCTAAATTCCCAGTACCAGAGCGATCATGAGTCAATACCTAGCTTTTTCCCAATTGCTCTATCGCATTCTGCTTTGAAACATAAATATAACAACAGGTCGGGGTTAATAACATTAGGACGGTGGGTCGGGTCGGGTCGGGTCGGGACGGGACGGGGCGGAGCGAGGGGGTGGTAAGCAAATATAAAAGAGATGTTTTGGCCCTAGGGACAATTGTAAAACTCAAGCTCTTATATTAAGATCAACGGCAAAGATCTGATTCGTTTTTTGTGTACAGTAGTGCCTTTTCCGAAACGAAAATGGCAACTCAGGGAATCCAAATTCACATATCATGATTTGATTGCAGCAGAAACCAAGTACTGATTACAGAACATGGGCTGATGATAAGCCGGTGAAGAAGAAGGAAAGAAAGGGGCAGAGGGTAGAGCCACGGCCAAGGGCTAGAGAAGGCATATTGGGTTTGGAAGTTCCCAGCAGCTGCAGCTGCATTACTGGGAAAAAACAAATGGACCTCTCCTTTCCTTTCCTTTCCTTCCGTCTCCTCACCTCTCCTCCTGTTGCTGATGCTGAAGTATCATGTATGCAATCATCCGTCCTAATCCTAATATTCTTTCTTCTCATACATTACATAACCTGATGCAACAGTTAGCCGAATATAGGATCTACCCAGATAGCCAATTGCCGTATCTTTCAAAGTGTGGGATTGTTTAGGGTGAGGTTGGGCCACCACGGGTGGACATATGTGTGTATCCGACAATTAAGTTTTTGTAGCCGCCTTAAACACCGATCACACGGGGCCGCAAACAAGATACATAATGCCACTTAACCGCATTTACATTGTCGCTGTGTATATTCCCCGCAAAAAAAATTGGCATAGTTCAACAGTTTTACAATTTAGTCACGATGGTAAATTTTTGGTAGAAATTTGGTAAAATATTTTTCAACAAATTTGATTGTGAGAGTGTCTAAATTATTTTTAATGATGGAAATAGATTTTCCATCATTAAAAAATTTAATTATGAAAACATTTATATCATTTTTGAATAGTTAAAAAAAAAATCAATGTCATTAAAATTAAAACACTCAAAATTTTAAAGTTACACAACTACAAATTAGATTTTCAACCGAAATTTATATGATTTTCCAAAAGGAAGGCCAGATTTTCTTAAAATCATAACGAAATTTGTATGATTTTGGAGGCACCGGTTTAGACTACGCCCAAAGAAATAAATTTAACACAGGTTCTTTGAGTTACTAGGGTTGAAGAGGGTACATTAATAAAATCCAATGGAAGGTGGGCATCTGCCTGAAAAACACTGAATTCTCTCCCGCACCTACCGAGAACTCAGCCGACACCCCCACGTTTATCACGAATTGTCGTATCTGCTAATAAAGCAATGGTAAATACCTCCTGCAATCAAATTCCTTATTTAAACAGTGACGTCGTACTTTCTACCCCTGACGTCACTCTGCAACATTACCTCCTCCAGGCTCCACCCTCCACGGCCAACCAACCATTTTCCTCGCTCTATACTTACGGCCGCCGTTCGCGCTATGAAATCTTACGTCATCTAAACACTATGCCCATGCCCATGCCCATCCAGATCTCCACCAGATTCTTCACCTCATACCCATTGCCATAAATACACATCGCATCGCATCCCATGCCACTGAGCTACGGTCCCATACATACACACAGAGGCGATCTACGGTCTCCAACGCATCATTGCCATTTCAGCAACGCCCAGGTACATGCTGGACCCCAGTGGCAGTGTTTCATATAAATAATTCATGGCAAAAGGAAGAGCGAGCAGGCAGGCATGGCAGGCTGGAATTCCTGGCAGTCGCTGGTTACATAATGCGGTCTATTTGTGGGAATTTGCCGGACAAAGTATCTTGGACTAATTTCCATGGGAATTATGCTTCTTTTAGATTGTGTCACGAGTTGAAGTGACCGACAATCCATCCATTCCCGCTTTTCTTAGCCTACATTGATTTTGCCTCTTTTTCCCAACACTCCCTAAAATCAATAGGGCTAGCGTTGTCTTTCGAAGTATGAAAATTTCCTAGTTTACTATGCACTGCATTCAAATTTTCATTAAATATTTTATTTTCAAATTCCAACGTTAGATAGTTGAAATTTGAATCCATTTCCAAGGACATTTTAATTTCAACAAAGTTCATCAAACCATGGATGGACAGATAGTGTACTTCTGGAAGAAAAATCTTGTATGAGGAAGATTGTGTACTTCCAGAATAAAAATCCTCATTAACTAAAGTTGTTTGTTGCCCAACAAATAATTCTTTTATATAAAATTTGACTAAATTAATAGAATTTGTAATCTTTAAATTCATATTAATGGGAATCATAATTTTAATAACCATTATTTTAAATGAATTGGTTAATCTTTAATTTATATTAAATGAGAATTATAATTTTAATAAGCAATTTTTTTTTATGTTTAGTTTATGTTGTTTTTTGTTTTAATTAATAATTTTATTGGAATAATTCAAATTTCCAATTCAATATCAAAATTAAACTTTAGTTATTTATAGTATTATTTTAATTTTTATATTTTATTTTAGATATATTTACATTTTTCAAAAATCATTTTTAAATTTATAAAAAAAAATTCGAATAAATTTCTTTATTTTTTAAATTCAAATTTAAAAAATTGTTAAGATTGAAATTGTAAAAATATTGAAAAATTTTATTTGAGAATTGAAAATTTCATTATAAACCCTTCTCTAATTTCCATGATTGGAATTCAAAAATTATTTAACTTTGTTGAAATGTAATATTGAATTAATTCAATAAAAATCAATAATAAAAAATAGATGTAAATTTCTAATTAATGTATTTTATGAACAATTTTATATTTAAGATGTTCTTCCTATCAATTTTTTTTTTTTTTTAACTAATTTATATTACATTTTTACATTTTAAATAAAATTTGACTGAATTAAATAATACTATTTGTAATCTTTAGATTCATACTAATGAGAATCATAATTTTAATAACAATTTTTTATGTTTCATATGTGTTGTTTTTATTTCATTAACCGTAATTTACTTGCAATAATTCAATTTTTCAATTTTTCAATTTAAATATCAAAATTAACCTTTCATCATTTATACTAATTCATTTTAATTTTT
>APFE030911399.1:72016-88548 GCA_000404065.3 Pinus taeda | reverse complement strand
TGGATTGCTGCGTTGTTAGAGTATGATGTTGAAATTAAACCCACCAAGCTGATCAAAGGTTAAGGACTCGCCAAGCTAATGGCTGAAACAAATCTGCAAGTTTTAGACATAAATTTGATTGCTGCCATGTCCGATGAAGATGAGGAGAACCCATCAGTTTAGGTATCTGAAATGTTTCTTTCTTCTCCGTGGTACACTGATATTTTATATGTACTTCAGCATTTATCTTCGCCTCCTGGAATGCCAAGAAACAGAAGTAGAACATTGAAATTGAAGGCTGCCAAATTTTGCATTCTCGATTCAGCATTGTTTTGGAAAGACCCTGGTGGAATGTTATTGAATTGTTTGGTAGAGGATGAAGCCCAAAGAGTCGTGGAAGACTTTCATAGAGGGGACTATGGAGGTCATTTGTTTTGGAAGACCACGGAAAATAAGATACTAAGGGCAGGCTATTATTGGCCTTCATTATTTTCAGATGTATATAAGGCTGTTAAAAGTTGTCACATATGCCAAATTTTTCAAGGAAAGCATAAGCTCCAGCCTTTGCCTCTCAAACCAATAGAAGTCAGTGCACCTTTTCAGTAGTGGGGATTGGATTTCATTGGTGAAATTCATCTGGCATCATCAGGACAACATCGATGGATATTGACGGCCATGGACTACTTCACAAAATGGATTGAAGCAATTCCTACTTGACAAGCTACGGATGCGGTGATTATTTCTTTTCTCGAGACCAATATTTTGTCACGCTTTGGATGTCCAAGTAAGCTAATCACGGATAATGCAACAGCGTTTAAGTCAAAAAGGATGATTGAGTTTTGTTATAAGTACAATATTAATTTGGGACATTCAACCGCATACCACCCTCAAGGAAACGGATTGGCAGAGTCATCTAATAAATCCTTGGTCAATATCATTAAGAAATTGTTGGAAATCAGCAAAAAGAGCTTGCACAAGAAGTTGATAAATGCACTATGGGCTGATAGGGTGAGTCAGAAAAAGTCTATTGGTATGTCTCCTTTCAAGTTGGTGTACGGAACAGACACAATTTTTCCAACTTCACTTGCTGTCCCGGTAGTCAAATTGCTTCAAGAAGCGGGTAGTGAGGAAGATCCTATGCAGAGAAGGATTAATCAGATGATTCATTTGTAGTAGACACGGGAGGAGGTATTTGAAAACACTTGCAAGTTGCAGGAGTGTATCAAAAGGATTTATGACTGAAAAGCAAAGGCAAATACGTTTCAGCTAGACGAGGTTGTCTTAAGATGGGATGCTCGTCATGAAGACAAGGGAAAGCATGGCAAATTTGAAAATTTATGGAAGGGTCCTTATAAGATTGTAGCATATCGCAGCCAAAACGCTTTCCTTCTCAAAGAGATGAATTGAGATGAATATCCTGGAGGGCCGATCAATGGTCGGTTGTTAAAGAGATATTACTTTTGAGTATTTTTTGCTCATTTCATTATCATTGTACATATCATTTTACTTTTTTTCTATCGCACATGTACACTAACTTATCATCTTCAGTTTGGGGCCTGAGGTGAAGGCTATAATTCTAAAAATGAAAGTTAGTAGGTCTAAGTTTGTCAAGTCAGTTGTCTAAATCTTTAGTTTCGAGTCTAGTTTGGTCAAAGCAGTTTTTGTTTTTTCACTCAAATTCTCAAGATTTTGTGTTGGAATAATGACTCCATTGCCCAATGAGTGAAGGCACTGTCTAGCTCTTCCAGAGATCTATGGTTCTTGGCATCTCCAAGGAGCTACCATCCCCATTGGAGCCAATGTTAGAGTCGGTGTAGTAGCCATCCACCAGAGATCAAAGCTCTTTGCATTTCATAATTAGGTGTCTCATCAGTGTGATCATGTTGCATTCCATTAGGCATGCCATAATTCTATTGGAGGATTTTGTGTCTTTTATTCCCCTCCTATTTGGCACTACTGGTTCAAGTTTGTTTGAGTGAAAAGAAAAAAAAAATCTTCAAAGGGTCATTTGTCTTGTTTTAGATTTCGAGGTCTTAGGTCTATGGTTGAGTCAATTTTTGTCTTGAGAGGTCATAAAGGACCAGCAGGCCAGAGGGATGTCCTCCATAAAGCATCATTTCAACAATTCTCACTATTGTACAGCTAAATTTTCACCTTGTTTTCAAAACTCTGTTTTTGAAAAACAAAGGTTATTTTCTCATTTTTTGTAAAAATTCTCAAAATTTCAAACTCTCCAAATGTCAAAGTGCAGCCTTGGTCTCCTTTGCCAAAGCACCTTAGAAGCTATCCCTGCAAAAATTTTTAGAAGAAATCATCATTTCAACCAATTTTTCAAAGAAAAGAAACCAAAAGTCAAAGCCAATTACTTCAAAAAAAGTGTCAACATTCAAAACATTATAAAGTAGGTTTTGGGCAAATGAAAATCTAAAGGAAGCCTATAAAAGCACATCATTCTTCATTAGCAACTCATTTGCCTCTCACAAGCTAAGTGAAACCTTGCAAAGGCAATTTTAGGAGTTCTTGAGCAAAGTGGGTTGTTTCAGAGGTGCGCTACGCGTCAGGAAGAGCGTGCTACGCGTTGGGGGCGCGCTACGCGTTGGGGGCGCGCTCTTCCTGTCAGGGAGTTTTTCTCAGTGTAATTTTGCACGTGCACTACGTGTCAAAGGGGCGCTACGCATTGGGTTTTCTGCTCAACAAATTCCCAGCAAGCCATCAAATCGATTTTTCTCTCAAGCACATTGCAGGTAGGCCTCTCCTCCATGGCTAGATTTGGTTTTTCCAGATGAAAGAGAAAATTAATGTGTTCAAATGCTATGAAAATGATAAATCAAAACCCTACATTGTTGTGGAAAATTTAAAGTCTCAATGGTACTAGGGTTTCAAATTTCTCTTGTTGTCCAAGGTTGCCCATTTTGATCCCTTTTTCCCCCATATTAACCAGCATTTCCCTTAAAAAATTCCTCATAAAACCCTCTACAAAATCCCAAACCCTATTTCACCCCAAACTCTACTTCATCCCAAACCCTACAATATCATAACTTCTATGCCCTTTCCCTTCCCTAAATTCCTTGTTTAATTCTTATTGTCCCTAATTCCCTCATGTTCCCCTTTCCCTAACAATTCCCACGTCTTTTTGTCCCCTTGGTGACAGCATTTGAGAAAGTCAAACAACAATTAATTGGGTGCAAAGTCAGCATTACATTTCAGCCATCTTGCCTTCAAAAACATGTCAGAAACCGAATCAGATTATGAGCAGAGTTATGAAAATGATTCAACACCAGAGGTAGAAGTGCCTAGGAGGCATCACAAGGGTGGTAAAGGTGGTCGGCATGTCAGGGAGGAGCCCACTTCTTTGGCTTATTTGCAAGCTTTTCCACTTGCAGTGACCTGTTTTCGATACCAATCATGTTTTGAGTATTGTGAGAGGATCTCACAAATTCAACATCATAGAGAATTAGTCCGCTTGATTTTCCTACATTTGCACAATGGTCATGTGAGCCTTATAGGAGTAGACTTCACACTATCACCCGAGGTTGTTGCTCAAGCCACCGGGATACCAAATGTTGGGGAAGAGTGGACCAAGCGCAAGCTGCTAGACAAATTTCATTATCAACCATCCATCAAACCCGGATGCATGAGGCACCTTACTGCTGTTTTTCCTTTCAGATTCCTAAGGGAGGAGTATGCACCCTTGATGAGGCTTATTATGCGCTATTTTACTTGTGAGGGAAGATTTTCACGTTTATATTCGTACCATATCCATTTGTTGATGCATTTTACCCGGGTACGAATGATGAACATTCCATTTTTCATGTGCCGAAATATAGAAAAGATGGTGCCCGTAGTGCAAAGGAAGAACCCCGCGCAACAACTCAAAAGTATATATCATTATGCACTAATCGAGATCATAGTGATGCATCAGTTGGCACAACAGGGTATTCCATGGGAAGATTTCATTTCTCGCAACTTCTTCACGGTGCCACACCCACCTCCTGAGATTGTCCATGATGAGGGAGGGCCTTCACAACAGTTTGACATTCACGAGACCAAGCATGTTGATGCTCCAGCATATGTAACATATCTTAAAGGCCCCAGAGCCTTATTTGCCGCTGCACGACGAGTACTATCTCCACCCGAGGTGGAAGGGGTCTCGTTGACTTCATCGGCACAACAAGTATTATCTCCACATCATGTGGAAGGGGTCTCGCCATCTTCTTCAGCACAGGTACAGGTCCAGGACAGGGGAAAGAGGCCCATGATTGATGAGGGTCCTTCAAGAGGTCAGGACACAGATGTCATTGATATTGATGCTAGCTCTCCTACCTCAGAGCTCAAGGAGATCATCCGAGAGCAAAGGGCCGAGAATGAGTCGCTGCACAAGAAATTGCAGATGGAAAAATGGGTGATTAACTACTTAAAGCAGCGCAACAAATAGTTGGAAGATCAGCATGAACTTTATGAGCAGCGGAAGATTCGTGAAGACCGGGAATTGGCCCGTAGGAAACCCGGTGATTTGACACCTATCGATCGGGAATCTATGCTCATTCAGGTGAACACTCATTTAGAAAAGTTGATAGCCAAGGAAAACAGGGACAAAGATATGCTCCACCACATGAAAAATCATTATTGGGCCCGCATGCATGTGTGCAAAGCAAAAATGAAGGTACTCAAAAGACAATTGGCCAAGGCACTAAAACGGAGGAAAAGGCCTGATCCACTTCAAATTTTAGCTGAAGCCACCTTAAAGGAGCATGGTGCTCAATGATACACCTCTAGCTCAAAACTCAGGAAATTTGGAGCAATTTTGGTCAATTTTGAATTTTTGTGCCGAAAACAGGTTTTTGCCCTCAACGTGTAGCACACCGCGTGCTACCCTTAAGTTGGGGAGGTCCATTTCATGAAAACTCAGCATTTTCCGATTTTTCATGGAAAAATACACTTGCTCAGCCACTGCCAAAAAATTTCATGGAGATTTGAGCCCCCAAAAGGTCAAAACAAAAGCAAAAAATGACCTTCTGTCACTTTTTGGACACACAGAAAAAAGTCTTGGGAGATTGCAATTTTGGAGGGGGAAATGGCCACCAAATTGAGAAATTCTACTTGGGATGGAGAGTAGACATCCAGACCTTTCCAACAAGCCCACTTTTACCTCATTTGGATGTTGGGAAGTGCCTCAAAAGTGGCATGAAAGGCGCACTACGCGTTGAGAAATCGCGCGCTACGCGTTGGGAAAATTTGCCAGTTTTGCACCTTCAGCTCAAGAAAACGCAGCATTGACTAGTTTTGACTTTTTGGTGGGATTTTTCATCATCTTTGATGTAATTGATGTAATTTCATGTTGACATGACACTTTTTACCTATTCTAGAAGATTCATTCATAAAATGGCAAAAAAATAATGAATGAATTGGTTTCCTAGCTTATAGAGGCAAGTTGTTTTGATTGCCTAGTTTGTAGTGCTCAGTTTAGAATTGGTTGAAGCAGCTCCTATAAGGAGGATCTAGACCCCTAGAGGTTGGGGAATGGGTTGGCTTGGTCTATATATGTAATTTTTTATTCAGTAGCAGAGGTTGGACTCTTGGGATAGTTTTGAGACTATATTGTACATATTTTACCAGCATTTTTGGCAAAGGAAGACCAGGGTTTTGCAGCACTGCTTGGGATCCATGTGGATTTATGTCTTGATGGTGTTTTTCTCTCAGTATTTGTAAGTTGTGTATGTGAATCATTATCTCTATTGAATCTTCTCTTATTAAGCAAATGAAGTGTTAAGGTAGAATCCATGAAATTGCTATGCTCTGCCTTTAAATTTGTTTAATATTCTATGTTTTCTTTAGTTTAAGGAGAATCCTTGAGACCCCTTGCTATCCTTAGCCTCTCACTGGTCTGATCTATCCATCTCAACTACTTTAAGGCATAAAAACAATTTCCTATATTGCCCCAAGTGGACCTCTGCAAAAACTGTGCCTCATCCCCGCACCCAAAATTGCCTTTCCCTTGATTTCAACAAAATCATAAAAAATAAATCCTAAACTCTTTGTACATAATACCTAGCCTAAAATAAGTCATAAATTCAGTCATCTCGAGCCTTTTCGATTATCTTTTGCCGAGTTTGACCCGAAGAGAGCCCTCTCCTGTCCTCGTAGGGCTAGCTACGCGGCTGAGCATGGTTTGATGTGGCCTTGAGTCTTGCCTTATTGCAGCCTAAGGTATATTTGAGCGCTAACAATGACAACATGACATCATCTCAGAGGTTGACATATCTGAGGTTGGATTTTTCGTAACTCTTTTCTAATTTATTTATAGAAAAGTTCAAATCCAATGAAGGGGATCCAATGTGTATTGGCACATGGTCGTGGGAGATCTAAAGGACTAAGGGTGAAAAGAAGGCCTAAGCACCTAAGTTTGATGTGATGCCATGTAGAAAGTATTTTGAAGGTCTAAATTTGGAACTCCTCCATAATTTGAATTGGGAGAGAAGTTATGAAATAGGGAGCTTTGATGGTGTTTAGCACATGGTCATCTACATCCAAAAGACCAATGGAATAAATCATACCTTAGCACCTGAGGGTTGAAATGATGTGTGGAAAGTACATTTCAAAGGTCAAAATTTCGAGGACCTCTTTAATTGGGTTATGAGAAATTTATGATATGCAAGAGATTTGATGTGTTAGTGTTTTGTCAAGGAAACCCAAAAGAACTAAGGGCAAGATATATATACAAGGAGATAGTCCCTCGACAAGAGCATATAGGTCCTAGCACCTAAGCATTAAGCCTGGGGTCATATGAGAAAGAAAATGAAAAGGGGGATAAGCACTAAGGAGCTAAAGGCATAAGAATGGTCTGATTTGGTAATGCTATTTTTATGTAAGTTATGATGTGCTATAGCTCTGATACTATTGTATAGGGTATCAAAGAATGAATGGGTTAGCATATGTTAAGTAAATGTGTGCAAAGAAGTTGGTTGATGGAGTTAATGGGAACTACAAAAATCGGTTGGTCAAGGCAATGAGGACCACGATTCTCAGGGAAGAACTATTGGGCTGGTCTTGATGTTGAAAGAAATCCATACCTTATCTCCCATGAACATATTAAATACTTAAATGAGGAACAAATAATTCATTCTAAAGTACATTCAAGCTCTGTGAAGCCATGAATAAGTTTTGGGAGTATCATTATAGGGTGCAGGTCGAGTGAGATTAAATTCTCAACATGGAGGATCACACAGAGAGTTGGTGAAGCACCTAGGAGCCCATCCTCATGTTTAATGCAATGAAAAACTTAAGACAGACACAAAAAAAGTATGGAGGTGTCAAATAAAGGTACACTCATGTAGTTTGGAAATAAGAAGTAGAGATAGAATTGGGAAGATTGCAATAGAGGAACAAAACCATTGATTTCCATTGAGTAATGTGGGGGAATAAAGTAGATTTAGAGGTTCTAAAGGGAGTAGAGAAGAGTGTGAGAGAGCTATGCAACTGGACCAAGTTATTGGAATGAAGTAGAGTATTGCAGAGAGATTGTGGAATAAAAGGTCAAGAGTAGAGTATGTGCAGTTGTGAGTAGAGGATACGGTGTTGTTATGTGAGGCCAATAGACCTTGAGGAAAAATAGAGGATCAAGAGAAGAAGTGTGTTTCTATAGTGAACCAGATTGGTATTTATCTATATATGTCTTTTCCCCTATTTTCAGTTTGAAAAATATATGAAAGGTAGAATAGTGGCTAGAGCAGTTGGTGGTCTGTATTCATAAGAGGTTGGTGCATCTTGGCAAGTAGGTTCTTACTGTCGTAAGGGTGTCAGTGCCTCCTGTGAGTGGGTGCTCACAAAGAAAATGATGTAATTAAGTAGGTTCTTAATTTACATCATAAAAACAAACATATTGGTGCTTTTCTCCCTTTGGGTTTCCACATAAAAATATCAATGTCAATATTTGTATGTTGCTCATGTGATGGATTATATGTACATGTGAATGCCTTATCCTCTTTTTCATTTGTATTATGTATGAAAGCTCTCATAAGTAGCATACAATAGAGGAAATAACTAAAGACATATTCATAAAAAGTTTTAAGAACCTCACTATTAGTGATTCCCCCCCCCCCCCTAGTAATTCCTTATTTCAAGAACTAGTATCAGAGCCAATTTCCTTCAGGAATAGTCTAACCACTCAAAGGTAGATCCATAAGGAATGATTTCTAGGAAAGAGAGTCAAGATTCTTACTCAAGCAGGATACCATTCTTTGATGGGACAAACTATGACGTCTGAGAAGTTAGGATGGAAACCTATGTTATGTCTCTAGGAGTATATGTTTGGATCTTTGTACTAGTAGATTATGATGTCCCCAGTGTCCATCCCACTGGTGCATATGGTAAAAAATTGTATGGAAATAATGCTAATGACAAAAATTCCATTCTCTTTGGTCGTAGTCAATCTGAACTCGTAAAGATTATGAAATGAAAGTCTACCAAGGAAATGTGGGTGAATATTAATCAAAGTTGATCTGGATCTCTTCAGTGACCAGAGTTAACCAAGATATTTTACTTCTATGATGTTAGCAAAATTTCATTCAAAAGAGCATGAAAATACCCTTGTGCATACTGTAAAGAATGTGAAACATATATAAAACCATCAAATCAAGAACACATAACACATTGATAATGGAAGTCACCCAGTGTGGGTTACGTCTTCGGGCCCTAGTGTCAAGAGTGGCGTGGCCACTTCATTAAATGTTGCTAATGATGATGATGTATATGGCATATTCTTTGTCATTACAAGGATAAATACCCTCAACCAGAGTGGCATGTCTCTCCATGAGACGTTCTGAGGAACTCACACTCATATGGGCAAATTCCCTCAACAAGAGTGGCATGTCTGTCCACGAGATGTTCTCCCTATAGGAACTCTCACTCAAATGGGTCTTCCTTCAACATGACAAGCTAATAAATTCTCAGAAGATGTGGCATACAAGTATCCCTTAACATAATGGTAATTAGGGAAATCAACAAAAAAAACATCATCTCAGAAAATCAAAAGAAAAACATGACATAACTAGATCATATACCTCCACTTTCTGGGATATCCAAAATATTTAAAGCTCATCTGCTAAAATGAACACCATCGCTGAATTCGTGGCACGAAATCTTGTCAAAAGACTAAAAACTTTTCCCCTTTCTAACAAAGTCAATTTCTAGACCCTCAGGCATCTTGAAGATTCCCCCAAAGATTCTTTCCTAAATATGGCTAAAAAATCCTCCACTCGGATGAAGCTTCTGAGCACACCATTGCACTCCCTACGAAATTCTTTGAAAAATGACTATAAAGTTGGCATCATTCTGTATCGGTCAAAATTCAGCCTCTAAGTGAATCTTTTAGATTCCATAAGATTTTCCAAAGACTCCTTGTTGCTAGACACTTGAATTTTTGTTGCTCAGGTAGAGATTATGATTACATGGTTATTCTCTCAGCGAGAAAACATGCAAAAATGACTATCAACTTGTCAAATTCTGTCACTAACACCTCTAGCCCTCAAGGGAATCTTTTTAGCATCTAAATAGATTCCTCCTCATGGTTCCACGGTATTTGTAACTCATGGATCCACTTGGACCTCCACGTTCTGCCTCTCAATTGAATGGTGTGAGAGGCTCTTAAGTATTTTTTTGGGTGGATTCAACAAATTAGTTCATTTTGCTTGTTGGTAAAACCAGAAATTAGGCGATGGGTGGTCATGGGTTCCAACCCTACCGACTCCAAATAGAAAACATGTTCTATTTTTATGCACCAGTAGTTCGGCGGTTACATCACATGCCCAATGGCTTTGTTTTAATTGGTGGTCTTATTATATGTTTGGCACATCATTACAACCTATGGTCAACACCCATTGAATCATCAAATGGCAAGTGCCATGTTATATCTATTGCAATCGTTGTAACATTTATTTTAAATGCTGCGTTTTGTGGTCATATTTGGTTGGTTGGTTATAACAAGCATTCCACCCATATTAACACCATTTTAATATATTCATTCAAATCCATCTTAAAAAATCGTCGGATTTTTGACCATATTTTTGTTTTATGGTTATTATTTGTTTTTTTTAATATTTGTTGTCTTTTATGACTTTTTGTCTTTTTATGGAATATATTTTTTTTGAAATTTCTTTATATATATATATAATATATATATATATATATATATTGTCTTTTTGTGTGGGTCTAGGATGCAATAATGGAGTGCCATATGCCAATGGGTGATGGGTTGCGATGTGGGTCCCACTTGCTGACTGGGATGCCATGTGGTACACTATGGGTCCCTCTTTTTGCATGTCTTGTCAATATTTAACCTACAATAAGTTGATCATATAGACGTAAACTTGAGTGTCGTTCACATTATTGGAACCAGAGCGACGAGAACTATGATTTGGTCTTGGTTTCATGTCAATCCGACAACTTTGATTTTTGAACTATTTTGGAATTCTGAGTGTGTTTGGGGCCACCTAAATCAAGAGTCATGAAGGAGATGAAAAAGTCAAGAAGGGAAAAACTCAAACCTTCATAATGAGGTTTAAAAGTTAAAAATTTAGTGAAGAAGAAAGCATAGGAGAATACTTCCTCAGAGTTGATGAAATAACCAATATGATTACAACACTTGGTGAAGAAGTCAAAGAAGATATGATTGTTCAAAAATTATTAAGATCCCTACCCATGAGATTTAATGCCAAAGTCTCAGTTATTGAAGAAATGGCTAATTTAAAGGATCTTAATATGGACCAGTTTCTTGGTACTCTCACAACCTATGAGATGAGAGTAGGAAGAGAGAAGTTTGAACCTAATGAGGAAACGTTCGAAGTGTCCGCAAAGGCCAAGGAGAACAAATATCATCAAGATTACTTCAGCTGTGAATCTAATCAAGAGATGACTCGATTTTCAAGGAAATTAAAGGGAGGCTTAGGAAAACATAAAGGGAAGTTTCCATTTAAATTCTTTGGTTATGGGAGGGTTGGACATTTCTCGTCCAAGTTCCCTTACAAAGAAACGATTGAAAAGGAGGATGATTAGAAATTTAGAAGCAAATATCAGAAACATCATAAGAAGAAATTTTATACGAAAAAGGGGCTCTACTCCAATGAGGATAGTTCAACACTAGAGTCAGAAAGAAAAGCTCTTCAATAGATGATTCCAATAAGTACTTACTTATGGCATTTGGAGTAGACTCCAAGAAACAAAATATTACTGATTCTAAAGAGGAAGAAGAAGAAGTAGTAATAGTGGACTTTGAATGGGAACTCATCAGTGCTCTTGATGAGTTAAAGAAGGCTAGGAAAAAGAACAGGTAGATAAAAGAACAAATGCAGCGTGATGAAGAAGGTATGTACAACTTAGACAATGAAGATTTTGTTGATAAAAAATAAAAACTTGAAGAATCCATTAAAAGAAAAGATAGTTTGACTCTTCTACTAGAAGAGAAACAACAAATCTGTGAGAGACTAGAAGAAGAGAACAAGAATTTAAAACAAGAATTGTTCAAGGTGCAAAAGGAAACAATAAAAAAAAAAGATTAAATTCTGACCTTGAAAGTCAAATTAGAAGAAGCTAAGCGAAAGGAAGAAGTTATTCGTGATTTGATCCATGAGTGGGAATAAATTTATCAGAGTCTCGAGGTGGAGGTTGTATCCCTGAGAGCAGATCTTGAGAAAGTAGAGACTAAGAAAAGTTGAAATGAAAATTTTGTAGAAGGCACAAGAAAGCTAGATCAGATTCTAAATAGTCAAAGATCTTCAAAAAACAAAACAGGTATGCGATACTCAAGAACACAAGAATGTTTTATGCAAAAGATAAACTTCAAGTCCACAGGATTTGAGGATCCACGAAGCTATGCAAAGAAGCTTCAAGAAATAATTAACAAAGACAAAAGGGCATCAAGGCAAAGAGGATATCATCACTAGAATAATGACTTCATTCACCCCAAGGAGCCACACCAACGGAGAATGAATCAATTAGCCAGACAACAGAGGTACCTACATGAACAAAATCATAAAATTTCCAATTATATGTACACTTATTTATTTTATGGTTATTGTTATAAGTTTCACATCTTTGGACATAAGGTTTTTTATTGTAGAATGATCAAAGTTAAAAGAGGTGAAAATCCTAGATATAACAAGTATCACAATTTTAGATCTCAAAACTCTCCTCTCAAAGATCAAAATTGCTTCTCTTCCATGTAAGTGATGTTGAGTGTTTCAAATGTAATAATTTTGGGCACAAGGCAAGTGAGTATAGAAGCACATTTGGGTACCTATCTATCTCCCAGAATATTTGACAGTCAGCTTCTCAAAAGGATAGGGAGAATTGGAAACGCCAAACTGAAATGAGCACGCAATGTGGACTTTCTCTATCCACACATAATCAAGAGAAAAAATGGTACGTGGATAGTGGAAGTTCTAAGCATATGATTGGGGATAAGAGAAAATTATGTCGCTAAAACAAAAAGATAGAGGGAACAATGTCACTTTCATAAATAATTCCCTAGTAAGAATTAAGGGTAAAGGAAAGATAGTATGGATCAAAAGACAAAAGCTCAAAATGTGTTGTACATAGAAAGTCTCAAGCACAACTTTCTTAATTTAATCTAGATGTGTGATAATGGTTGTGATGTGATCTTTCAATCCAAGGATTGTGAGATCTGAAATGAGAAAGATGGAAAGATGTTGGGAAAAATAGTCAAAACTCGCAACAATGTATATGTGTTTGATGACTCTAGAGTAAATTTTTATTTAAGAAAAACGAATGAAGCACGATTGTGGCACAAGAGACTTGGTCAAATGAATTTTGACAGTTTGATTAGATTCAACAAGCTAGGAGTGGCAATAGGTTATCCAATACTGTTAAGGCCTAAGAATTTAATCTACAGGTCATGTCAATTTGGTAAGCATACTAGGACTCATTTCAGGTCAAAAGAGTTCTCTTCATCTAGACCATTGTAGCTAATTCATACAGATATATGTGACCCAACTAGAGAAAAAACCCCAAAAGGAGAAAGGTAATTTATGTTGCTTGTTAATTATTTTACTAGAGCCACTCGATTGTACTCTTAAAAGAAAAATCAAAAGAATTTAAGCATTTTAAAAAATTTAAAGCTCAAGTAGAAAATGAGAAAGACTTAAAGGTAAAATGCTTAAGATCATACAAAGGATGAGAATACACTTCAAGATAGTTTGAGAAATTCTATGAAGAGAATGGCATTAGGAGGTAAAATGCAGTGGCTAGAACTCCACAACAAAATGGAGTAGTTGAGATAAAGAACAAAAACTACAGGAAATGGATAGAGTTATGTTGCATGAAGCAAATGTATCCCACATCTATTGGGGAGAAGAAACACAAGCAACAGTGTACCTATCAAACATAACTCAACTCAAGCCTAATAGTGATAAAACTCCCTATGAGTTCTGGAAGGGAAGACCCGCATCATTTAAACACTTCAAGGTGTTTGGAAGAAAATGCTTTATCAAAAGGAATGATAAAAGTATAGGAAAGTTCGACTCATGCATTGATGAGGGTATATTACTCAGGCAATCTAGTTGAAGCAAAGGATATAAGTGTTACAAAAAATGGAAAAAGAGGGGTGATGATTGCATTGATGTAATAGTAGATGAAATAGCTTCACAACGTGAGTCCTACAAAGGAAATATGAACTTAGGTGGAGAAGCAAATTCAAACACGAGGCCCTTAGTTCAACAAGAAACAAATTTAGATAATGAAGGCAAGGAAATGATCACATCTCAAATAATCAAAACACCTTCCAGGTATGTATAGGAGGAACATCCTGAGATTCATATTCTTGGATATCAAACACATGGTCTTCATACCAGGAGGAAACTTGTTCAAAGTTCAAGTTGTGCAAATCTTTCTCTCCTGTCTGAAATTGAGCCTAAAAATATCAACCAGGCAAGTAAGGAAAAATTTTGGGTGAGATCTATGAATGAAGAACTTGACCAAATTGAAAATAATGACACTTGGGAGATTTCTCCAAGACCCAAAGAGAAAAATCTCATTTGAACCAAATGGGTTCTCAAAAACAAGCTAAATGATCTGGGTCAAGTAATTAGGAACAAGGATCGATTGGTCTACAAAGGGTATGCCCCAGTAGAAGGGGTAGATTTCAAGGAAACCTTTGCACCAATAGTGAGATTGGAAGCTATCAGAATGTTTCTTTCCTTTGCCAGTCATAAAAATATCAAGTTATATCAAATGGATGTGAAGTCTGCCTTTCTCAATGGTGATCTAGAAGAATGGGTTTATATTGAGAAACTAGAAGGAGTCATGCTCACTGAAGATACAGAGTTTGTGTGAAAACTAAAAAAGACCTTATATGGAATCAAATAGGCTATGAGATCTTGGTACATAATATTCGATTGATACCTTCAACAACAATGCTTTAAGACATGTCTGTAGGAAAAAATTAATACATAAAGTCTGAGGGCTATCATCTACTAATTGTAGTAGTATATGTGCACGACATAATCTTTGGCAGTGACATGGAAACATTGGGGCATCAATTGGAAAAATATATGCAAAAATTTTGAATAATATGACACTTATTCACAGAGATTATCCCGATTATACACTAATTGCGGAATACATGCATAATACATAACCTCCTCTACGTTGATCATCAATTTAGCAATATTAAGAAACATTCACATGCACATATTGAAGCATCAATCACAAATATCAACAAATTATGTACCCAGGGAAAGCATAAACCTGAAAACCCCCAACTATTTGTATATTATATTGATTGATAACATGTAACAATACATAGTACAATAATCCTCGCAAGTACTCAGTACTATCTCCACCTGTTACACACAAACTAGCTCAGATCTGAATCAATCACTGGCTCAAATCTCCTCCGCTGCTTTCCTGCCTCCACTGCGCAATCCTACATGAGAATACTGATGAATGAATTATCCAAATTCATATTTCCCTTAGATATACCACGCAATCCTCATTGGCAATACCAAATCCATTGATTGTGTAAATCACATGCACAACTATAGTCACAACTGACAGTTGTCTTACCCTTTCACTTACCTCTAACACTTGTCTCCACTGAACTGTCCATGCACTGAGTTAACTAATGTATTCTTCAGTTGTTTTATGAGTTAATAATTAGTGAATTAATTAATAACTAATTCACACCACTCAAAATTAGTCTATTTTCGAGTTAGACTAACTACAACTAGTTCAACTAAGTCAAACTGAACACAACTCCCTCAACTCCTGATCCAACTCCACAGAGCTCAATCACTGAAGTCGTAACTGAAGTCCTTCATGCAATAGCTCAATTTAACCCATAGGAACCACGCATTTCCTTCTGGCAGTTGCATGTGCCACATCCGTAGCCCGAACTAAAGTGCTCCAAGAGAATAAGATAATGTTTATAATCCAAATATTATTAAGGGCTAATAATATTCGATTGTTCTATTTTTAGCCTGGCAGTCTAAAAATAGACTCCGCCCATATGTCTAAAAATAAAGGTCCATGTATTTTTACCAACTTGATCAATCATCCACAAATAGCATCCTACAACTCATAGACCATGATCCATATGTCTAAAAATAGACTTTGCGCCAAAAATAGCCTACGGGACCACTTAGTGAAGGTGACTTCTTTTCACTAAGCTCCATCATCTTGTTGCATTCTCAACACTCCCTCTCAACAAGATATTGATTATCAGTGACCCCTATCCTGTCCCTGTGGTATTCGAATTTTCTCCTGGTGAGCATCTTCGTCAAGATATCAGCATCCTGATCCTCCATGGGAATATATGAAAGTAACATGATTCTCCGCTGCACACAATCTCTGATATGATGGTACCTGATGTCAACATGTTTGGATCTATCATGAAATACAGGATTAGCCAAGAGTTTAATGCAACTCTGGTTATCACAGTAAATCACATTAGGATCCAAATGAGACCCGAACAACCCGACCAGGATCTTCCTCATCCATATAGCCTCGCATGCAGCCAAACTTGCTGCCATATACTCGGCCTCTGCGGAACTGAGTGCCACGGATCTCTACTTCCTACTGTACCAAGAAACTACTGTCGATCCGATACTGAAGATCCCTCCAGATGTGCTCTTTTTGTCCGTTGGGCTCCATGCCCAATCTGCATTCGTGAAGCGACATAGTTTCACCTCATCCTCTTGTCTGTACCACAATCCATATCCCGATGTGCCTCTGATATAACGTAATACATGCTTGCTCGCCTTCTAGAAGAGCTTGGTAGGCTTAACCATAGCTTGTGAAAGTTGGTCAACAGCATAACATATATCAAGTCATGTACTGACCAGATACATAAGCGACCCCACCAACTGTCGATAAACAGTGGCATCCACTACCTCCGCTGTAGTAGCATCCTCCTTCCTCCAACCTCCAGGAAGAGGAGTATCAAAAGGCTTGCAGCCATGCATGTTGAACTTCTCTAGTATCTCCCGAGCATACTTACCCTGAGAAACAAATAGTCCATCACTGCGCTGCCAAATTTCCAATCC
>APFE030911399.1:0-71996 GCA_000404065.3 Pinus taeda | reverse complement strand
CATGAAAGTATCAACAGCTCATCTCCCATTAGAATCAAATCATCTACATAAAGTACAATGATAAGAAACTTACCCTCCCCCACAATCTGGTATAGGTTAGGATCCGCCTCACTCTTGGAGAATCCAAGTCTAGTGAAATAGTTGTCTATCCGTGTGTACCAAGCACGAGGTGCTTGTTTCAACCCATACAACGCTCTCTTGAGCCTTCACACATGCAACTCACTGCTGAAGATCTCGAAACCTTCGGGCTGCTCTATGTACACTTCCTCCTCAATGAATCCGTTGAGGAATGCAGCCTTTACATCCATCTGATGAATGTGCCACCCCATCTATGCTGAGAGAGCAAGAATCGTCCGTATGGAAGAATACCTTGTGACAGGTGCAAAGGTCTCCTCATAATCGATCCTCTCTATCTGTGAGAAACCTCGGGCAACAAATCTTGCCTTCTACTTCTCCACACTCCCGTCAATAGCCTACTTCACTTTGTAGATCCATCTCGAACCCACCACTGACTTCCCCTCTGGTCTTGGGACAATCTCCCATGCACTATTTCTAACAATCGAATCATACTCTTCCAGCATGGCATCTACCCATGCGAGATCCTCCACAGCTTCCTCGAAAGAGGATGGCTCAGTCACGACACATTTGCTCACAAGAGCCATATATCCAGTGTACCGATCAGGTGACTGTCTCTACCTGCGCAGTGCTATAGGTGGTCATACAACCTTCTCTACATCTTGAGCCAGTTGCTCAGCTTCTATAGTGCGCTTTCGCCCTCTGATGGTTGGCGCTGCATGAGTGGTCTCTTCCACTCCATGAACTTCATCTTGTGGCTTATCCACGTCCTGAAGCTCATCCTTAGGAACTAATAGCTCCTCATCTACATGCAAGTGTGGCTCCCTCTCAAGTGAACACTTCATGGCTTTCTCCTCCTGAAATTTTATATCCCGTCACACAACAATCTTGTGACTGTCTGGCAAATACACACGATAGTTATGGGGCATATCAATGTACCCCAAAAATATCCCAACCTCTGCGGTTAGCTCCAACTTCTTCCTGGCATCCTTCATTACATGCATGTAAACAGGAGAACCAAAAATCTTGAAATGGGAAATATCAGGCCTCTTACTAGAATAAGCCTCCTCGGGTGTACTCATGCCAAGTATCTTGTGAGGACAATGGTTCTACACATATACTGCAGCATTACATGCCTCCACCCATAAGTGAATGGGTAGGCCCTGATCATGCAACATTGCCCGTGTAGCACCCATGATCGTTCTGTTCTTCCGCTCAGCAGCCTCGTTCTGCTGTTGGTTATGGGGAGCTATGAGCTCTCTTCGAATCCCTTCTGCAATGTAAAAATCCTTGAACTCGCCAAAGATGAATTCACCACCATTTTTGCTCCTAAGAGCCTTCACCTTCTTCCCTGATTCCTTCTCGACTAGTGCTTTGAACTCACAAAACTTTGAGTATGTCTCACTCTTCTTCTGCATGAAGAAGATTCAGCACTTTCGGGAGAAATCATCAACAAATATCACATAGTACATGTGTTTTGCTGTCGAAGCAACTGAGAAAGGTCCACACATGTCTATGTGAATTCTCTCAAGGATCGTCGTGGCGTGACTATCCCTCTCGTGAAAGGTGGCTTTCACAAACTTTCCCAAAATACACCCCTTGCACTGATTTGACTGTGCAAGAGTGCCTTTAGGAAGCCCAGTAGAAATCTATTGCAGTATCTTCAAGGCTCCATGGTGAAGGTGGCCCAATCTTCGGTGCCACAGCTCGCCATCATCCCGGCTCACCACTCCTTCTGCCTTGCATGCCATTGTTGAGCAGCCATCTACATGCAACTGATAAAGGTTCTTGACTCGAACCCCTATCTTCCGGGTTTCTCCATTTGTCTTGCTGTGCAGGAAAGCCTTTCCCTCGCTGACAACAACATCATATCCCTTGTCTTCTAACATCACCACAGAGATAATATTCTTCTTCAATCTTGGAACATGCATCACTTCCTTCAATACGAAGGGTTTACCAGACTCCCTCTCAAAGGAAATGGTACTAATACCAGTCACACTGTCTCTACCATCATCGTCCATCTCGATGTGCGCTCCAAGATCTTTCTCATCCAGATCAGAAAACAAATCTCGATCTCCTGTCATGTGAAAAGATGCACCACTGTCCAAGAACCATATCGATCTCGTCACACTTGATACCAATCATGCAATCAGTGAAAAATCTAGCTCGAACTGCGAGGCTAAGGCCTCTCTCATTGCAAATCCAGCAGCTTGCTTATTTTTCTTCTTCTGTAGGCAATTTGTGGTATAGTGTCTGTGCTAGTGACAATAAAAGCACTTCAACTTGGACATGTCCTGCTTCTTGCCTTTCGCACCGAAATGAGAAGCTTTCTTGTTCTTCCCCTTCTTTGCTTTGGCAGCCAAAGTGCAATTTTCTTCATCAGGTGCCTTTGATGAACATCCATCCCTGGTATTCTGCCTTATCTCCTCTTGCACAAGATACAACCAAAGTCTTTCCCATCCTGGAAATTTCTCCCAACCATTGACAGAGTCCTGATAGGAATGCCAACTCTTCAGAAGACCAAGGAGAGCCAAGCTCATCAAGTCCTTATCATCGACAGTCACCCCCACACTTCCCAACTCATCCTGACATTCGGTGAACTTCGTGAGATACTTGGGCATACTGCCGCCTTTCTTACACTTTATGTTTCTGAGTTTATCCTTGAGCGCCAACTTTCTCTGGTCGCTCTTGCTTTGGTATAGATCTGTCAACGCTTTCCACATCAAGAATGGAGAAGCCTTTCCATGGAGGCTGGAAACAATGTGATCCCTCACGCCCTCCAACAGAATCCTTCGACACTTTGTTGTCTTCTTTTGCCAATCCCCGACTTGAGTAGCATCAGTAGGTTTTGGGACATCTGCATCAATGAACTCCTTCAACCCATTATCATCTAACATTGCCTCCATCCTATCCTCCCATGCAATATAGTTCGAGCTGCCCTCAAGGGCATACTCCAATCACAATCCGTTGAAAGACATTTCAACTTTGACACCAAAAAAACACTGCTGCAAATTCGAATTCCACCAGCTCAAAACTCAACTGCTTCCTATCTAAAATTCATGGGAACGAAGTATTTCTTGTACAAATATCGACTATATGGGCATTCACCGGAGATCTCACCTTCCACAAGAAGGATGAATCCAGAGGCTACCTGGCCCGATTACAGACTCTGCCTGCAGAAATAAAACGTAGACACTTTCTGAATAATAGATCTGATGATCAATGCTCGCTTTGATATCCTGTAGAAATCTCTTCTACAAATCAACCTGCTTCGATACCATGTAGAATTTTTTTGAATAATATGACACTTATTCACAGAGATTATCCCGATTATACACTGATTGTGGAATACATGCATAATACATAACCTCCTCTATGTTGATCATCAATTTAGCAGTATTAAGAAACATTCACATGCGCACATTGAAGCATCAATCACACATATCAACACAGTATGTACCCGGCGAAAGCATAAAGCTAAAAACCCCCAACTATCTGTATATTATATTGATTGATAACATGTAACAATACATAGTACAATAATCCTCGCAAGTACTCAGTACTATCTCCACCTGTTACACACAAACTAGCTTAGATCTGAATCAATCACAGGTTCAAATCTCCTTCGTTGCTTGCCTGCCTCCACTGCGCAATCCTACATGAGAATTGATGAGAATGGCTGATCCAAACTCGTATTTCCCTTGTGTTGCACTACACAATCCTCATTGGCAATCTCAATCCACTGATTGTGCAAATCTCATGCACAACTATAGTCACAACTGACAGCTGTCTTGCCCTTTCACTTACCTCTAACACTTGTCTCCACTGAACTGTCCATGCACTAAGTTAACTGATGTATTCTTCAGTTGCTTTATGAGTTAATAATTAGTGAATTAATTAATAACTAATCCACACCACTCAACATTAGTCTATTTTCTAGTTAGACTAACTACAGCTAGTTCAACTAAGTCAAACTGAACACAACTCCATCAACTCCTGATCCAACTCCAAAAAACTCAATCACTAAAGTCCTAACTGAATTCCTCCATACAATAGCTCAAGTTAATCCATAGGAACCATGTATTTCCTTCTCACAGTTTCATGTGCCACATCCGTAGCTCGAACTGAAGTGCTCCAAGAGAATAAGATAATGTTTATAGTCCAAATATTATTAAGGGCTAATAATATTTGACTGTTCTATTTTTAGCCTGGCAATCTAAAAATAGACTCTGCCCATATGTCTAAAAATAGAGGTCCATCTATTTTTACCAACTTGATCAATCATCCACAAATAGCATCCTACAACTCATAGACCATGATCCATATGTCTGAAAATAGACATAGTCTAAAAATAGACTTTGTGCCAAAAATAGCCTGCGGGACCACTTAGTGAAGGCAACTTCTTTTCACTAAGCTCCATCATCTTGTTGCATTCTCAACAATATATGTAGTCAAAATTCGATATGTCCATGATCAAAGAGTTGTCTTTCTTCTTGGGATTGCAAATTTCTCAGTCTCAAAATTGAGTGTTTATCTCCAAATCCAAGTATCTACGAGAAACTCTAAAGAAGTTTGGGTTGTAATATTGCAATCCAGTTATCACACCTATGGTTATAGGCTACAAATTATGCAATAAAGATGACACGCCACTCGTAAATTATATTGAATACAGATCCATGATAGGAATCTTGTTGTATCTCATAGCTTTGCGACCATACATCTAATGAGCCCCAGAAATGGGTAATTATATGGGCTCATTTTCCCTCTTAATTCGACTTAATCCACCATTCTCATTAGTTTATTGCATTTTTTTTTATTATATTTATGCTAATAGACTGAATTGGATTAGTCATTATGCCAAAAAGTCTAATGTGTGCTTTATGCAAATTTTTGGTCAATTTTGAGACAAAATCAAAGGTTTAATGAGCATTTAGTAGCCAAATTCATGGAAGAACAAGGGAAAGGATTTGCAGGAGGGTGTTCCCTTCATTTATGATCCCTTATCTTGAATTCTCCATCAAAAACTTAGAACACAAAGCCAAGGGGCAACCAAGCATGTTAAGTAGGACTATTGTTACCTTTAGTTCCAGGAAGCCAAGTTCATTGATTTTAGGAGGACTGTTGGAGGTCCCCATTTTTATAAATAAGAAGGCTTAGGGCCTCAGTTTTGTTAGTCAGATTTTAGTTAGACTTTAGCCAATGAACATTTTATTTTCGCACTTTAGTGCAGCCCTATATTAGCACATTTTCGAGTTCTTCTGGCAGACAGTTTTTGTGATGTAACTATTATTTTTTTATCAATGAAGATGAATCCCGCTTTGCACCAGCTCTGAGCTTTCTCAGGAGGTTGTAGCTCTTGGGGTTTGGCCCAACCCAAGTGCCCAGTACCTCCTTTGTGTACTTTTATGTGTTTTTCTTGCATTCATAGAATAATTTCTGTTATTTAGGTTAAAATCTTGCTTTGTTACTTAGGTTGTTTTATATGATTAAGATAGTTGTTCATGCTTCAGGTTGATTTGACAGTTTGGTAATAGAAAAGATCCACAAAAAGGCTATCAAGCAGTCCTTGATCTCATTTCTCCCTCCATGGGACCATGAACTGAGACCAAGGCACACTTGCTGCCACAAAAACATTGTTTTTACCTTCCAATGCAATTGCAAGTGTTAGATTTTAAGTTGGAAAAGTTGATATTAGTTGTGTTTTCATGTTTATATATGTTCTTGCTCAGTTTCCATATCTTTCTTGCATGATTTCCTGTCTATAAATTTTTGTTCATCACGTTTCTGGTCTTCTAGGTCAGAATCAGGTCAAAATAGATAAATCTTTATTTTTTTAGTCTTTGCTTGGATCAATTTTGAATAGAAGTGTGCCAGAGTGCCTGTAAGACACTCCAGCCTATCCTTCCTCCATCATGCAATATGTTCTAGTCTCTTTCTCAAGTTTTTCTTCACCCATTTTCCACACTTTCTCAAACAGCCCTAATTTCTACGTTTTTGTGCAAAATTGCTTCCTTCACCTTTGAACAACTCCAAGCATCTTCTTCACTCCTGAGCTTCATCTACCAAATCATAGACCCCTTAATATCCTTATCCATCCTTCATTCCCACTTTCCCATCGTTTTTCCACCATCAACCCTCTAAAAACCACTTTCGGCCTGTTCCTGTAGAACTTCCTGTAGATCCCCTACAGACTTCCTGTAGAACTTCATGCGAGCAATTTTTCGAGATCTGATTGCCGTGGAATTCTCCAGAAGGGTGCTAGGGACTGCTTAGGTCCTCTTCTCACCTTCCCAACCTCCTGCAAATTCCCACTCCATTTCCTTTCGCCAATAAACCTCTGCACAGTCAAAAGTAGTTAAAACACATGCATAATAATTCTGCATAAAATTACTCAAAAATACAAAAATATGATTTTTCCATATTTTCCTTCAGAAGTAGCTTAAACACATGCATATTACCTTTTCAAGAGTCAATGGAATCCATTTCAACAACTTTCATCTCTTTTCTTGCACAAGTCATGTTAGTTGGTAAAACTAGGGTTTGCTTAGGTTTGCATTTCCTTTCAGCTTTCTTCTTTTTTCTGCAAGTAGAATAGCCTCTTTTGAGTTAGCTTTCATCCATCACAGTTAAAAGCTTCTTCTAAGAACTCATAGAAGTTGGCTTAAGCTCCTAGCGAACTTGTGCCAGCTGATCAAGTGACAGCCTGCAGTAAGAGCTAGTACTTGTGCATATAGCACCGTCGCTTCCGAGTTTGTTACGAACTACCGGGTTGATAAAAGTAAAGTAGGTAGTCCTAGGAGTTGCAGCATCATTGTTGAAATACTGGAACTCACCAACATCATGCAAGCGGTGGGTATTCTGGCCAGAGTTCAAGCTTTCCCTCATGAAAATCACATCATCACTGTCAAAAGGATTGTCAAATATCATCGAGGGACAATGGATTATGGAATTTGGTATGCTAAACGAAGAGAATTTAAGTTGAAAGCCTACACTTATGTTGATTGGGCAAGAAGTATTGACGATAGGAAGAGCACCTTAGGTGCAACATTCTTTTTGGGAAATCACTTAGTGTCATGGGTCAGCAAGAAACGAGCCTCCATTTATTTATCAATTGTTGAAGCAGATCATATTGCAGTTGCCACTTGTTTCTCACAAATTCTATGGATGAAGAAAACCTTGAAGGATATTAAGGTAGAGTTGACTAATCCTATTTCAATCGTTTGTGATGATACAAGGGCCAGCAATATCTCTACAAATCCTGTCATTCATTCAAATACCAAGCACATCCCTATCAAATTTCATTTCTTAAGAGAACATGTTGCAGCCAATGTTGTTAGAATTGAATATGTGACCACTAAAGACCAACTTGCAGATATGTTTACTAAACCAATGGTAAGAGAACCTTTCTAATTTCTCAGGAAGAAGATAGGGGTTTTGACTTATCCTCCAAAATGACTCAACATATGGAAATTGATCCCATAGTATGTGTTGGAAGCTACTCAGCATATGCGATATATTGAAGAGTAGGCTCTAGTGGTTTAGGGTGAGTATTCAAGGGAATACTTTACCATTTATTCCAAAGGGGAAGAAGAAGAATTAAGAATACCATGTCTAGTTTCAAGGGTCTCTTATGTTGCTTCCATCAATGCCAAAGGGGGAGTTTGTTGAATAGTTGGCATTAACTAGATGGCTTGTGGAATATGGTACGTTGGCATTGATGTCAACCGGAATAGCATTGAGGCAGAGAGACTTGCAGCCATATTGTAGGTAACATACAGGCTCAAATCCTACATCATACCTTCTCCACTATAAATTTCTTTGAAAGTGATTTCCAACAGTATCTAGAAGTTCATAAATGGACAACGATATAAAAAGTTATTAATAGTTGAAGTAAAGTAGCTTGTTGTCCTTTGACGTAGGTCAAATATTAGGAGCCAAATTTATGAAGGAAAAATATTGGAAGTAGGGAGCCATCGGGACCTCAATAATCTATTTTAAAGAAACCTAAAAGGAGAAACCAAGTATCGAAGTTGATTTTCAGAGGTTTGGAACCTTGGGAGGCTAAATATTTCAGAACCTAAGATATCAAAGAAAGTCACAATATCAAAGGTTCGAGAAGATAACACAAAAATGCATATATGAACCTCAGAACCTCGTAAGTCATTATAAATTGTATTTCCTTGGAAGTGTCAAGGTTTTGGAAGGAGAGGAATTACAAAGGAATTCAGTGAAAAACCAAGGACCAAGAAGACCCTTTCTCTCTCCTCTAATATACACATGGAAACAACTAATTGTCCCCTCAGGAGATGATGAAGAAAATGACATCAACATGATGGGACTTTATAGTGGAGATGTGGAGGTGAGATTCAACATTTTCGGTGGCCTAATGGGGGAAAATCCAGGTGACACATGTCACGACTAAGGAGGCTCCATGTAAAGTGATGACGACAACGTTACATCATCTCAACGGTCGACATATCGAAGGTTGGATTTTTTGTAACTCGTGTCTAATTAACCCTATACTCTCCTATCCCTAACTCACTAGAAACTCACTCTAACCCCACCTCAACTCAAGTCAAAAAATAAATTCAAAAAATTATTAGAATTGTGGTCCCTGTAGAACAAACTTTTCCCTCCAAATCCACTTGCATTCCATGATGGATCTGTGCCCGAACCTCCATGGATCTCCGAGTGACCCTTTTTCAGATCCATAGATTGGCTCCGTGTGGTTTTAATTATCCAAGAATCATCGAAAAATGGCAGAATTTCCATGGATCAAGCCCACATGTTTTGATTTTCTAGGAATCATTGGAAAATGGAAGAACTATGGATTTTATTTTTGGATTTGGGGTTCCACTGAAGAATCAATGACGGATCTGTATGGGATGTGATTCCACCTCTAGGTCCAAGGATGAGCATCCTGCAACATTGATGTAACTTGAGCCAAACCTTCCTTCAGTGGGGCTACGATGTGGACTGGCACATGGTCATGGGAGATCCAAAGGAACAATGGTGTAGAGAAGGCCTAAGAACCTAAGTGTTATGTGATTCAGAATTTTGTAGCTCCCCCATAATTGTAAACTGGAGAGAAGTTATGAAATAGGGAGCTTTGATGGTGTTTAACAATTGGTTGTCTAGATCCAAAGGATTAATGGCATAAAGAAGACCTTAGCACCTGAGTGTTGAAAATACATGTGGAAAGTACATTTCAGAGTTCAAAATTTTGGGGACCTCTTGAATTATATTATGATAAAGTTCTGATATGAAAGAGTTGTGATGTGTTGGCACTTCGTCAAGGAAACCTAAAATAACCAAGGGCAAGAGCTATACATAGAGAGATAGTCAAATGACAATAGCATACAGGTCCTATCACCTAAGCACTAAGACAGTGGTCTCAGGTAGTGGTCATATGAGAAAGAAAACGTTAAGGGGGCTAAGCAATAAGGGGCTAAAGGCATCAGAATGGTGTGATTTTGTAACATTCATTTTAAGTGAGTTATGATGTGTTATACCTCTAATACTGCTATACATAGTATTATAGAATGAATGGGTCGAAAAATGTTGAATAAATGTGTGAAGACAAGTTGGTTGATGAAGTTAATGGAAACTACAGAAATCAGTCAGTCAAGGCAATGAAGACCATTATTCTTAGGGAAGAACTGTTGGGCTCATCTTGATGTTGGAAGAAATCCATCTCTTATCTCCCATGCACATCTTAAAGACTTAAATACGGAACATAGAAGCCATTCTAAAGTATAATCAATCTCTACAAAGCCATGAATAAGAATGGGTAGTGTCATTGGAGGCTACAAGTGGACTGAGATTAAATTCTCAGCATGGAGGATCATTGTAATATTGCTAACCCAGAATATTCCTCAAACCCCATCAAAAACTCCACCCAAATATGTGCAAATGATATAATAACCCAAAAGTGATAAATTAACAGTGGAACATCATATAATAATGTAAACTGGAAATATAAGTAGATACACAAGAAATGCAGTGAGAAATGCTAAGCCATTTTATTATACTAAGAAATAAATGAGTACAAGAGGTGATTAGACAGATGGCACCTCGACTTGCACAAGGCAAGTGAAGAAATACTCTTAGAATGACAAGAATGGCCTCTCTACGTGGATGTTGTTGCTGTGTTGTTGCTGCTACTAGAAAACAAATGATGATTTGGGGCTACTCCCCTCCTTAGAAAAAGTTGAAACACTGGATTCGGGTTCTACTCAAGAAACCTAGGAAAACCGAGAAAGCTTTCCTGGAATGGCCTCACACTGATCTACATTCCAGCTGCTGGAAAACTGTCGTGCTATTGTTGTTGCTGGAAATCGAATGAGGATTTGGGGCTTCTACCCTCATCAGAAAAGGTTGAAGCTCTGGAATTGGACTCTACTCGAAAAACCCAGAAAAACCCAGAAAGCTTTTCTGAAATGGCCGACCCGTGAAAACCACCCCCTTGGGGTTCTGCACAGTTCCTCAAAGACGCTAATGAAACAGCTGCTGAAATGCTAATGAAACTACTGCTGGAATGCCAATGGAAATACCTTTCCTAATTAGGCACTCGAAGTCCCCTGGGGCTAAGGGTGAGATCTCCGAACAGAGACACTCAATGCACTAAAAAGTGTTGTAGACTAGCTAAATAGCCAGCGTGCTCTAAGTCAAAATGACTATCACAAATGATCATAACCAGAATGATCAAAATGAGGGGTCTCCTTTCTCTTTTATAGCCTTTGCCTCTCTTAATCCCAAGGCTCACCTACTCTGGTATGATTCCCCCCCTGCCACGTGTTCCTTTCCTCTTGCACAGTTCCTCCATGTGTATGCATGGGCTCCATTTCTGCGTCCCCTTTTAGCCCCCTTGGCTCCCCTTCAAGTCATAATGTTGTGCTACTAGGAAGTGACTTTTTATTCTAAAAGTGAGTTATGCCCCCCTTCCTCACTTTTTATTTACAAATAACTATAGAAGGCAAAAATCGAACAAAATCGAATATTCCAATTAGCCATGACAAATTAGGAATATTACAGTCTCCCCCGGCAAAATGTTGCTTGTCCTCAAGCAACTGAAGTGATGGATGCTGTAAGATCTACTCACTCTCCCAAGTGGCATCCTCATCTGGCAAATTCTTCCACCTAACCAAGAATTCCTGGACCATCCTGCTCCGCAATTGCCTCTCCCTGGTATCAATGATAGCCTTCGGCTGCAATACCAAATGCCCCTCAGCATCCATGGGTGGTAGCTCATCCGTCACTGTCACCTGCTACCCCAATGCCTTCTTCAGGCATGATACATGAAAAATGTTATGAATCTTGCTACCTTGGGGAAGCTCCAACTCATATGCAACATGTCCAATCCTGCGTATCACCCTGTATGGCCCATAAAAGCGGGGCTTGAGCTTCTCAACCCCCTTTTACTTTAGTGACGACTGTGGGTATGGTTGTAATCGTAGGTAGACCATGTCCCATACCTCAAACTGTCTCTCCACCCGACCCCTATTGGCATACAGCTTCTGTTGGTTCTGTATTGTAGCCATGTTATCCTTGATAGCTTGGAGGATATCCTGACTCTCTTGGATCCAAATCTTGGCTCTAGGAGCCTTGATATCATCAAACATCATGTCAGCAAAAGATAAAGGATGATACCCATATAAGGCATAGAATGGTGACATACCAATGGACATGTGATGTGAAGTATTGTAGCAGTACTCCCCCAGATGCAGCCACTTCAGCCATGCTCACTGCTGCCCACTAACATAGTTATGCAAGTAGCCCTCTAGCCACTTGTTAACTATCTTTGTCTGCCCATCCATCTGTGGCTGATAACTGGTACTCGGTGTCAACTCCATCCCCACCAACTGGAAAAGCTCCTGCCAAAAACTGCCCATGAAACGGTTGTCCCTATCACTGACGATAGTCTTAGGGAGACCGTGTAGCATGAAGATCTCTCTGAAGAATAGCTCGACCACCTGTGTTGTTTTATAGTGTGCGGATATGGAAAAAAGGTGTGTGTACTTTGTTAGTCGGTCGATGACAACAAAGATACAATCCTTGCCCTATACCATGGGCAACCGTGTGATGAAGTCCATCGAAATACTCTCCCATTTCCCCTCTGGAATGGGAAGAGGCTGCAATAATCCCACAGGATGGCTCATCTCTCCCTTGTTCCTCTAGCAAACATCACACTCCCGGATGTACCAGAGTACGTCCTCCTTGGGGCCCTTCTATGAGAACCTCTCCCTAATGGCCCTATAGGTTTTGGTAAACCCTTGATGTCCTGCCAACGGTGAATCATGTGATGCCTGGAGTATCTTCTTCTTGAGTTGGGACCCCTCAGTCAAGAAGATCCAATCCTTGTAATAGATGATCCCATCAACCACCCTGTACCTATCATCTGCCATTTTCCCATTTAAAACCTCACATGAAAACCTGTCCTTGGAGTACTCTACTAAGATTCGAGCCCTCCAATCTGTATCCAAGCTCATAAGAGACAACGTCGCTGGTCTACATGCAAGGGCATCTACCACTATGTTTCTCTTACCCTTGACATACTCAATGTCAAAGTCATATGCTTGGATCTTACTAATCCACTTCTGCTGCCTCTCCTATAGCTACTTATGCCCCAAAAGAACTTGAGGCTGTTGTGATCAGTCCTCACCCTATGTCGATGCACATCCTCAATGTACCATCCTTCTTCTTCACCAACACCACAAAATAAGCAAAAGGACTCGTGCTTAGTCGAATGTGCCCAAGAGCCAACAACTCCTGGATAGCCCACTCAATCTCATCTCGATAGGCCTTGGGGTGCCTATAGGGGGTGGTGATCACTGTCTGGATGCCCTGCTCAAGCTCGATAGTGTGCTCAAACCCCCAGTCCGGTGGCTTTCCTGGAAGAATCTCCCCAAACACTATGGCATACTGGTTAAGGATGGACTATATCTCTGGATGTACCATCCACCCTGTAGTCCTTGCCTCTGATGCATGCAGCTCTACTGCCCACTCTATGTCTCCCTTTCGGAAAACTGCCTCCATCTGATGAGTCGAAACAATTTGAGGTGGATATGTGTGTTGTCCCTGTATCTTCTCATGCCTCCCTATCTTCTCATCATTCCACTCCATCTCCAGGGTCTTCTAATCTATCATGATCTTCCGTAGAGTGATGGGCCACTGAACACCCAGTATCATGTTGGTGTCCAGAATATCAACCACAAAAAAGTGGTCAATCAATGTGTAGATGCCCATTATCACTAATAGCTCTGGAACATAACGAGCGCACATCATAGTCTGATCTCCTGGGACCAAAACTGAAAACCCATCGAAGGTCTCTCTTTGAATACCTCTCCGCTCAACCATTTGTGCATCGATGAAGTTGTGGGTTGCCCCATTGTCAACCAAAACTAATATGTGCTGGCCACATACTATCCTAGTACACGTAGCATCAGATACTTGGGAACTCCTCGCAATGCTGCAAGGGCCCCTCTGGTGGGTGCAAAAGATGCACCACCTACTGGTGGTGGTGGAGGTGGTAAAGCTCCCTATATGGCATGGTTATCTCCTGCCTCCACATCCTCCTCGTCATCCTCTTCTCCACTGCTCTTGGAGAAGACCTCAATAAAATATGCTTTTCCAGCAGCACATCTATGTCCTGGTGCCCATGGCTCTTGACAGGTGAAGCACAACCGCTTCTTCTTCAGCTCCCTCCTGGCATCGTCGTCAAGTTGTACTCATCCTGGGTTCCCCTTTGGAGGAGGAATCCTCACTTCCTTCCCCTTAGACTGAAAATTCTATCTCTGGGGGTCCTGGGTAAGACATCCTGTAAGTCCCGGGTCCTGCTGATAGTGTCCTGGAGTGTGGCTGGTTTAGTTGATTGGACTAAACCCCAAAGTGGCTCTGCTAACCCCTCAACATACATATAGACCCTCTGTGCCATGGATAATTCTGGCACCACCACAAAGACCCTCAAGAAATCTGCAATGTAGGTCTTTGGGCTCCCTGTCTATTTGAGCCTTGTTAGCTCAACAAAATGCTGCTCTAGATCCCTTCGATCAAATTGCTCCATCAGTCTCCTAGTAAACTCAGCATATGTCATCACTGTGGAGTGCTCTAGTGTAACCATCCCATGAAACCACCAATCCTGGGCCTCACCATCCAAATGTAATGTTTCCACCTTGATCGCCTCTGTCTCTAACATTTGGTTAAGCTGGAAATAAATGTCCAGCTTCTCCACCCAAGACTTTTCCGAACTGTTTGATGAACCATCAAACATAGGAAAGTGGAATCTGCTTGCTGCACGGTGGGTGCCAGCATCATGGTAATGTCGATACCCTCTGTGATGGTCACGGGGTCTACCATCCCGCTGGAATTGAACAAAATCTCTAAATGATAGAGCTTCCCTGAACTCCTGCCCATAGGCCTAGTACTCTGCAAAATAATCGCCTGTATGTCTGTGCTCTACCTCCTACTGGGCTACAGCCCCCATGTCGGCTCCTAAGAAAGTGGGCATGGTAGAGCATGTAGGGGCATGTGAGGCCACCTCCTGCACAATATCACACTGCTCTGGCAAATGGTGGGATGCACCCGATCCCTCACCAACTTGAAAAACCCGTGGGCTATCATGCTGTCTGGCCTCTATTGCCATGAATCTCTGCCCCATCACCTCAATCTGCCTCGACAGATCTTGCACATATTTGAGGAGCATATCTGCAAATATCTTCCCATCACCATCTGCCATCGGATCCTCGTGCTCTGTGTCCACCATAGGCTCCTCCTATTCTGCATCCACCACCGGAACACAGTCTCCCACTCCATAAGTGTTCTCCAACCTACGCCCAGTGTCTCTATATCTCTAACCTCTGTAACAGATATAGGGTTTTTCCCCCGATGTCATGGATTGCTAGCTCCATAGGCTGAGCCAGATCTATGCTCTGATACCACTGTAATATTCCTAACCCAGAATATTCCTCAAACCCCGGCAAAAACTCCAACCAAATATGTGCAAATGATATAATAATAACCCAGAAGTGATAAAATAACAGTGGAACAACATATAATAATGTCAACCAGAAGTATAAGAAGATACAAAAGAAATGCTAAGCCATTTTATTATACTGAGGAATAAATGAGTACAAGAGGTGATTAGACAGATGGTACCTCGACTTGCACAAGACAAGTGAAGAAATACTCTCAGAATGACAAGAATGGCCTCTGTGTGTGCATGCTGCTACTGTATTGTTATTGCTGCTAGAAAACAAATGATGATTTGGGGCTACTTCCCTCCTTGGAAAAAGCTAAAACTCTAGATTTGAGCTCTACTCAAGAAACCCGTGAAAACCCAGAAAGCTTTCTTGGAATGGCCTCACACTGATCTGCGTCCCAGCTGGTGGAAAATTGTCGTGCTGCTGTTGCTATTAGAAATCGAATGAGGATTTGGGGCTGCTCCCCTCCTCAAAAAAGGCTGAAACTCTAGAATCAAACTCTACTCAAAAAACCTAGAAAAACCCAAAAAGCTTTTCTAAAATGGCTGATCCTCGAAAATCAGCCCTTGGGGTTCTGCACAGTTCCTCAAACACGTTGATGAAACGGGTGCTGAAATGCTAATGAAACTACTACTAGAATGCCAATGGAAATACTTTGCCCGAGCAGGAAATCGAAGTCCCCCGGGGCTAAGGGTGAGATCTCCAAACGAAGACTCTCAATGCACTAAACAGTGCTACAGACTAGCTAAACGACCAGCATGCTCTAAGTTGAAACAACTATCACAAATGCTCATAACCAGAATGATCAAAATGAGGGGGCTCCTTTCTCTTTTATAGCCTTTGCCTCTCTTAATCCCAAGGCTCACATCCTCCTGTGTGATTCCCCTCTTGCCACGTGTTCCTTTCCTCCTGTGCAGTTCCTCCATGTGTCTGTGCGGGCTCCATTTCTGTGTCCCCTTTTGGCCCCCCTTGGTTCCCCTTTAAGTCACAACGTTGTGCTACTAGGAAGTGACCTTTTATTCTAAAAGTGAGTTATGTCCCCATTCCTCACTTTTTATTTACAAACAACTATAGAAGGCAAAAATCGAACAAAATCGAATATTCCAATTAGCCATGGCTAATTAGGAATATTACAATCACACATAGAGTTGGTGAAGTGTTGAGGAGCCCACATCATATTTAATGCAACGAAATAACTGAAGCAATAGATGCAACAATAGTATGGAGGTGTCATACAAAGGTACACTCGGGTAGTGTGGAAATAGGCAACAAAGATAACATTGAGCAGAGTTTAGCAAAGGAACAAAATGAGTGATTTCCATTGAGCAATGTGGGGGAAGACAATACAGTTGGATGTGCTAAAGATAGTAGAGAAGAGTGTGAGAGAGTTGTGAAATTGAACCAAGTTGTTGGAATGAAATAGAGTGTTGCAGAGAGACTATGGAACAGAAGGTCGAGAGAAGAGTAAATGAAGTTGTGAGTAGAGGATAGGGTGCTACTATGTGATGCCGAGAGATCATGTGGACCATTACAGAATCAAGAGTAGAAGTGTATTTCTATAATGAATCAGATTGGTATTTCTCTGTATATGTCTTTTCCCTACTTTAAGTTTGAAAATTATATGAAAGGTAGAACAATGGGTAGAGTAAGTAATGGCCTGCATTCATAAGAGGGTGGTGCCTCTTAGCAAGTAGGTGCTTTCTATCCTAAGGGGGTTGGTGCATCCTGTGAGTGGGTGCTCACAAAAAAACTGATGTAATTAAGTAGGTGATTAATTTACATCATAACCATAAACATATTGGTGGTTTTTTCGCTTTGGGTTTCCACGTAAAAATATCGATGTCAATATGTGTATGTTTCTCACATGATAGATTGTATGTACATGTGAATATCTTATCTTGATGTTCATTAGTATTATGTATGAATTCTCTCATAAGTAATAGATAGTAGAGGAAATAACTAAAGACATATTCATAAAAAGTTTTAAGAACCTCATTACTGTTGATTCCCCCCCCAGTAATTCCTTATTTCAACACGATCGTGGTCCACAAGAGGTACTAAGGATTGGAGACTTCAATGAGGGAGTCAAAGGTTCCTTCTAGTGGTAGTTGGTAAATTTGTGTAGGGGGTAGGTTCTCCCTTTCGGTAGCAGTTGATAAACGAGATCAGGGGGTTGGAGCTTCCTTATAGTGGGTGTTGGAGAATGAGGGAAGGTTGCATCCTTCTGCAGGTGGTTGTATACATGATGGTAAGAGTTTGTGCGAGTAAAATATGTAATGATTTTTTCTTAATAATAAAATAAGAAGACAAAGTGGTTTTCTCCCATATTGGGTTTCCACCTGAAAATCTTGGTGTTCTCATGTGTTGTTGTGTTGTTGTGTTTCTTATGTATGATGATTTATTCTTCTCTCACTGCTCATGTATAAAGTTTAATTAATGAATAATTAAGTAATGATGCACTAGCTAGAGATGAACAAATGATGAAAAATATGAAAAGTTATTTAGCTTGATATACATTGTTTTATTTTACTAAAGTCGCATACATACACTGGTTGCATGAATGACAATAGTGTATGGAAATCAAAATACAAAATTAAAAGTTTAAAGGGAATTAAAATATTGATTCACCCCCCCCCCCCCTAGACACTTGATCGCTTAAAGGGAGATCCATCAAGATGGGTAGTCAAGAAGGAGAATTTTCTATTAACCCAACTTTGTTTAATAGAACTAACTTTGTATTTTTGAAAGTCAAAATGAGAAATTTTTGCGAGTACTTGGAGCAGATGTATGGCAAATTGTTGAAGGTGGATATCAATATCCAACCTCTATTCCCACAAATATTATAGGGAAGAAATAATACGGAACCAATGCAAAGGTTGTAAATGCTATCTTGGGAAGTCTAACCAAGTCTAAATCCCTGAAAGTCATGTAGCTAAACACTGCAAAGGAAATCATGTAGGATAATCTTATCCAAAGTTATGAAGGTGACACCAAGGTAAAGAGTGCTAAAATTCAAAAGTTTAGAATTCAGTATGACTCTTAGCATGCATGATGATGAAAATAGTCCAATATTTTTCCTTGGAGTGGATGAGATTGTTATCTCAATGAAAAACCTTGGTGACAAAATAAAATATGTTACTATTGTTGAAGATATTTTGAGATCACTAACTCCAAAGTTGGATTCCAAAGTCTCCTCCATTGAAGAAATGCAGGATATGAAGAGTCTTTCTCTTGAACAACTCCATGGGATCTTGACATCTTTTGAGACAACAAAAGGGGGTCCATTAAATATCAGAGAAGGAGCCTTCAAATCCACTCATAAAGGGAAATAAAAAGAAAAGCTTAAAGACACAAGCTACATTTTAGATGAGGAAGAAGCAAAATTTGTGACAAAGTTACAGGTGGGAATTGACAAATTCAAAGCTAAGCTTTCCTTTAAATGTTTTTATTGTGGAAGAGTAGGTCATTATGCATACAAATTTCCATATAGAGAAAATCATGATAAGAAAGAGAATGGAAAGGATTTTAACAAGAAAAATGTCAAAAGGAGTTTTCTACCAAGAAAAAAATTTATTCTAATGAAGATAGTCGAAGCACATTTGATGATCAAGAAAATTCAGATTCAGATTCTAACAATTGTTATCAAGTGCTCATGACTATTGAATATGTCTTTATGGATGCTCTAGAAGAAATTGATAATGAATATTCTTTCAAAAATGAGGATGATGAATCAGATCAAGATTATCCATTAGTTATGGCTCTTGAAAGTGAATTGGATAGTTGTGGAAATGATGACCTAATGAAAGCATTGAAAGAAAATGATAGACTTGGGAATGCAAATGAAGATCTGAAAACAAAAGAAAGTAGCATGATTAAGGAAGTAAACATGTTAAGAATGTAATTGGAAGCAACCAATAGAAGAACAAAATCTTAGGAAAACAACATCAATAAAAGGAAATGCAATGTAAAAAATTAGAATCTGAAGTTGTGACTCTAAGCGATTATGAGAAAATCAACAAATGGGTAAAGTCATATGAATCACTAGAGAATATTATCAATGAACAACATTCTCATCTAATCAAGACATGAACTGGATACAATCACACAACTTTAGATACACAATATGATAATAAAAACCAACATAATGTTGATTAAAGGAAAACTGAATCAAATCACACATCTGAAAGGAAATCTCCCAGATAAAAGATAAGACCAATCCCTAGGCATAAGAGATGGTTTCATGGAAACTATTTTTCTTATAACTTGTTTGGGCATAAGGCCACTAATTGCAGGTCTAAAATTTGGAATGGAAGAAGAATATGGGATAAGTTCCAACACATGATTAGAAATTGCAAGCAAATTTGGAGGAAGAAGGAACACCAGTTAAAGATGTAGGGAATTATATTGTAGTCCATTGCTCTTAATTAGTTACCGATCAAATGAGAAAATTACATATTATACATTTTTTGAGGTAGCAAAAACATCACCTGATTTTGAAAAGTGATTATTCAAAATTCACTTTTCTTTTGGAGCATATTTTTGATGCTTTAAATTTTTTTATGTATCAAGTATGAACATTTTTTTTTAAATGTTAGTGACTTTCATGTTGATTTTGAAAATCGTTGATGAAACATCAATCTATTTTCTTTAGAGGGCTTATTTTTTACACTTTAATTTTTTTTTTTTTTTTTTTTTTTTGTATCAAGTATGAACAGTTTTTTAAATGCTAATGATTTTCATGCTGATTTTCAAAAATGCTGAGCAACGTCAACCCTTTTTGTTCATAGGGCTTATTTTTTACACTTTAAGTTTTCTAATGGATTAGTGTGAATAATTTATTTTAAATGTTGGTGATTTTCATGTTGCTAATAAAACATTAAAAAAAAAACCATGACAAAAAAAAAATCAAATATATAAAATATATAAAAAGACCAAAAAGACATAAAAATGTAAAAAAAAAATCCAAAATTACCTTATATATTTAAATATATATATATATATATATATATATATATAAATGTTGTGGAGGTGGCGTAGTGGTAAAGTCAGCCTCGTCATGACGGACCGGTCTTGTGTTCGATCCCGAGCAAGGTCGTAGCTCGTCATGCGAGTAGTTAGTCTAAGCTGAGCCAAGCCCACTATCTTTTGATCTAATTCCTACCTAAGTGGATCTCAAAATTCCGTCCTTGGTTGTTTTTTTGGCAAATTCACCATGGCAACAGCCTCAGCCAGCCAAAGCTCAAGCTTGGCAGGCCAGATCCTCCTAAGGCCGTAGGAGAATGAGCTCGTCAAGAAGGTGGGCATGTCGCAGGCTCGAATCACCATGCGAAGAATAGTAAGCAGTGCCCCCGAGAGCTTTTGGTATGACCTGACCGCCGCAAGTACCTAGGACCCTTCTCAAAGCAGATGCCGGCATATCTCACCGGAGAATTTCTCGGCGACTATGGGTGGGACACTGCCGGCCTCTCAGCGGATCCAGAGACCTTCGCAAAAATTAGAGAGCTGGAGGTGATCCACTGCAAATGGGCCATGCTGGGAGTGCTCCACTGCGTTTTCCTGGAGCTGTTGGCCAAAAATGGGGTGAAATTTGGGGAAGTTGTGTGGTTCAAGGCCGGGGTGCAGGAGGAGTCTTCAGCTTCATCTACAGCGCCTTCCACAATGGCGAGTTTGGCTATTTTTGCATTTATGAGTAAAGTCGGTGAACTGATCAAGTATAAAAAACCTAGATCCGCCTTTGATCAATCAGATCGGGCTCTCAAAAGAGAGATCGACCAAGATCTTGTAGGTCTGACACCCTGGATGGAAAATCGCCATGGAAAATCTGCTGTAGGAAGCACAAGAAGCCCTGGCATGGGTTCGAGGCACTTCTTTGACTCCTTTCAGATCCAAATTTCTCATCTTACAGGCAAAACCATCCTGCAATGGATTAGTCTTTCAAATCGGGTGCTGGATCTCAAACTGGATCTAGAACGGCGAATTGGGATCCCTTCAGGCCTATAGAGACTTCTCTTTCAAGGTAAAAAACTTGAAGACCTTCTTCCCCTCTCTTCTTACAGCATTGCCAGAAACAACTCTTCGGTGGTAACCCTTTGTCTGAGAGGAGGTGCAGCCGGACAGTCATCCTCTGCTCGTCCCTTCTCATACAAGGATGCAGTACACTCTGAGAACCCCAAACCCCCGGAGGCCCTTAAACCTAAGGCCTTTTTGGTTTATAATATAGAAGAAGTTCCCTCTGTTGACATCACCCATGAAGAACTTGCATCCCAACTTCAAGAATACGCAGAAAGAGCCATCATTTGCAGATTTAACGGACTGTGGCCGCGATCTCAAGATCTCTATGCATGGATCCATGCAAACTGGACTCGTCATTGCAAGATCAATTTCTGTTCAAAATCTTACTTCATTGTTCTATTTGATAATAGTAAGCATTATGAAAAGGCCTTAGAAGAAGGCCCTTGGTTCATGGGAACTGGAGGGCTCTTCTTGACTCCTTGGGTCCCAAATTTTGATCCAGCAAATGCAGTCATTACCAGGACACCTGTATGGATCAGGCTTCCAAACTTACCTGCCCACCTATGGTATACTCATGTCTATAGAGCTATAGGCAACACCTTGGGTAGTTTCCTTATGGGAGACTATTGGTGGGAATCCAAAGGTCTCTACTCATATGCCAGAATATGTGTGGAGTTAGATTTGAGCAAAGGACTTCCAGACCAAATCAATATCAAGATAAATGACTTTTTCTGGTCCCAGACACTGGATTACGAAAATACTGCATTCCATTTCCACCATTGCCACCAATCAGGGCATTTGCAGAACACCTGCCCATCTCGCCCGGCAAAAAAGAATAAGGATAACCTCTCCAAGCCCAAGTCCAAACGATGGGCTCCTTGCTCACCTCCTCCAGTCATGGATTCTGATTCCTCTAGCTCTGAAGATGAAGGTAGCAATGCGGAAATGGATCAAGCCCCTCATTCTGTGGTCCCCTCCACCGATGGTTCGGCGCAGTCCTTCGATACAGCGACTACTCAAAAACGCGTCCATTTGACCTTCTCCTCTGATTCAGAAAAGGAGGGCTCCCCTGTTGAGAAACCCAATCTTCAAGTTGTTATTGCTCATTCACCCCACGATGGTTGGGTCGAAGTCAAAAAAAGAAAAGGGAAAAAGCTTCGTGTTGAGGCGTCTACCCATTCTGGGCAGAAGTTAGTCTTTTTTCTGCTTCCAACCATATGTTGTAGCTTCTTGCTTGTTTCACTTCTTCTCCAGAATCGAGGTTGATAGTCCTATCATTTCCGGTTGTCAGTTTTCTGTCTCTCTTGAATGTATCTTCTTGTACCATATTTTTGATTAATAGAATTAGTCCAATTCAGACAAAAAAAATAATAAATAAAAAATAAATAATTAAATAAAAAAATAATTATAAATATATATATATATATATATATATATATATATTATATATATTATATATATATATATATATATATAGATATTAAAAAATTGTGCCCCGAGCGGCTTAGATCAATTCCCGAAATCGACCTAGCTTACCTAGGGCTGCAACCTGCTTGAGACCTCGTAGCCCTAAGGCGATAGGCCGATTTCTAGAATTGACCTGGCCACTAGGCTGTGGGCTTCTGGCCCTAGGTGACCATGTTGATTCCAAGAATCGACCTAGGCTACTTGGGCACAAATATATATATATATATATATATATATATATATATATATATATATATATATATATATATATATATAATATATATATATATATTATTTTTGTTATTTTTTATAACTTTAAAAACAATGTTTTTGATTTTTTTTTCTTAAATTATGTATTTTTGAAATATTTTCTTTTCCTTCTTATATATATATATATATATATATATATATATATATTTTACATTTTATGTTTTTTTATATATATTTTATATTTCTTTTTTTTTTATGTCTTATTACTTGTTATATTTTTTTAACTTTTTGTGTTTTCTTTTCAATATTTGAATTTTTGTTTTCTTTTGTATTTTTCATTTTTATTTATTTATTATTTTGTTTTCTATTTTTTTTCCCTGTAGGGTCCATGTCAGTGCTTGACTACCAACCCGATCCCATTATGTGCAATTTGATAGTTGATTTTAAAGCTTTTGTTAAAATGAATCGAGTAAAACCCAACAATGTGTCAATTTCATGATTGGTCATTAAGTTTTCATTACAATTGATCGAAATCACCTATACTGCATGTCAATTTGATGGTCGAATTTAAAATTTTTGTTGCAATGTGTCAAGTTGTATTAGGCTAAGATTTTAAATCACTATACATTTAGCATTTAAAAAGAAATTACTCTTGGTATAATGACTCTTTTATTCAGGTATTCATTTTTAAAGTTTTTTTAGTCATAATTTTTTTTCCAAAATGTCATGCTTCAAATATTTTTAAAATTTAAGGTTTCCTTGTAATCATAATCTTTGGTTTTAATTTCAAGGTTGAAAATTTGTCAAGATTTTAATGTTTTTCTAAGCCATGATATTTTATCTTTAATGTTATGGTTAAAAAACATTATACATATTTTTTCTTTAACACCATGACTAAAAATTGTTGGAATTTTAAGGTTTTTCAAGGAGTGATATTTTATATTTAATGTCATGCCTAAAAATTGTTAGAATTTTAAGGCCTTTCAAAGACGTGATATTTTATCATTAATGCCATGTTTGAAAATCATTGGAACTTTAAAGTTTTTCGGAGTCATGATATTTTATCTTTAACGTCATTATGAAAAAATGTTAAAAATTTACCCCGAAGAAAAAAGACGTTATTCCAGCATCAACACTTTTCATTTTTAGGGTGTCTTTTGCACACACAAAATTGCTTTTATTGCCACTTTTAAAAATGTTGAAAATATACCTCGAAAAAATTTATTATTCCAGTATCAACACTTTTCGTTTTCAGCCTGTTTTTTCATATTTTTTGGGGGATTTCTGGTGAGAGTTCGCGTTTTGAGGTAATATTTCTTATTTGATTAGTAACTTTGTTAAGCATACTTATAACAATGATTGCAGAAGTAAATATGAGGTACATAACCTCATGAAGAGAAAGTGATGATTATCAAGTCCACAGGATCACTGGTGTATGATCTTCGGGGAGCTATGCATATGTAGATGATGATCTCCTATGTTGTTTTGATATTTTGATAATGTTTATCTTACCGACACTGTATTTGTTGAAGTTAGAGTGAACAAGAACATACATGTCATGTTCAGGGGGAGATGTAGTTATGAAAAAACAATAGTTTATTTCTATATGTAGATATCATGAAGGACAGTCACATATATACGCAAGTTTGGAATTAGACAAACATGTATAGTTACCTATGGTGATAAATGAATGACACAGATTGAAGGGGAGCTTCTCATATTCTTCCATCAGATTATTGTTGGATTTTTGTTCTGACATTGATAGGTTACAGTCTATGATGATGATCAGATATTACTTAGGAATTATGATGGTCCATGATGGTTCTGAGTTGCTGCCAAATGTTATTGTTGATGTGGTTTTTTGATGGATTTTCTAATTAATGAGATGGATATGATCAGTCTTGACAGTAAATAGTTGGCGCAGGTTTAAGGGGAGCATATGTTATGCTTCTAATAGTACATTGCTGGCATTATTATTGCTTGAATACTTCTTGTTTCTTGATGGGTTTATGATGAGTACATATCATTCCTGATGTTTAGTTTTTGTTGTTGTTATTGGTGAAGATACATATGATGTAGTAATTATGTCATCAATGATGAATGGGTTACATGTGGTGAAGTTATGGATGATGCTTATATTTTGTTTGAGCTACATTTAGAAGAGTTGTTGTTGTAAAACATTGATAAAGAAGATACATATGTTATGTTCATTGAATATATGTATATGACAATGGTTAATGATGTTGTTGAACAGATTTATGATGACAGAAGGTTCTCTTTATTTGCACACATGTTGTTGAGTTACTAACAGAGCTTGATTTCACAATCTTATGTTATGATTGGATGATGATGATGAGTTCATGATTTACTCACTGTTGTTGGCATATCTCATTGATGAGAAAATATATACTTATTGTTGTGACTATAAATGATGTCTGAATTGAACATAGGGATATTATAGATGATTGCTTGAGTTTCATTTTTGTGAAGTTTTTTATGGTATGATAATTCAACTTGATACATTTGATGAAGTGTATACTATGGTCATTATTGATGTTGAAGGTTCTACTTGTCTTTGATTGATGCATGAAGGTAATATGATGGCATTATGGTTCAAGAGATTGATATTGCTGACTATCGATTATAACTCTTCTTATAAGTGAAAAAGGCATGTTACATGAAGTCAAGGAGGGCGAGTGTTTGGTGATTATTGGAAACACTACTTAGATATTGATGACTACAGTTTCCTACATGATCACAGTGAGGATATTCATGCTCTTGTCTATGTTTCTACTACAACTTCTTGGTGATGCTTAGAAACATTTCTCACATATTGATGAATAGATTGTCCTACATGACGATGATGAGCATGTTCATGTTGTTGTCTATGTTGCTACAATCAGATGTTCATGTTGCAGGTTCCTATATGGTGTATGATGGTTGTTGATGACCATCATGGTCTTGCTACCTCACTATTGAGGTCTTTGGTTTTGGTTATAAATCTCATATCTATTATAGAGAGTGGGATTGTGTGTTCAGTTCAGATTTACAAAGTTTGTATGGGTTGTACGTGAGTATGTGGTCCTTCTCGTAGGTTGCGTATATATTCTGTGTGCTTTTATTTTTCATTTTATTTATTTTTATTTATTTATTTTATATATATATTTTTTATTTTTTTTTTATTTTTTATTTTTTTTTCAGTATGAAAAGATATATATGTAGGTGATGTGTATGGTAAGTTGTACATACATTGATATGTTTTGTGGAAGTCGCGTATATATACTAGGGTTTTGCAATATGGCTTGTTGATGACATTTGAACAGTTCTATTTTTTTTTTTTCTCTGTCGATGACGTCTCTATAATGATAATTTATGTTTGACAATATTTATTAGGCTGAATTGGTTATGGAATGGAATGTGATTAGTGATGATACTATAGTGTGGTGATCTGTAATTGGTTCAGTGATCTCTGATTGATTCAATACATGATTTAGTGATTGTTTCAGTGTTACAGTGATTCTGATTCAGTTGTCAGTGATTTGAGATTTGTATGTAGGTATGATATAGAGGAAGCCCATATACACACAGTTCTACTTCAGAGAAGTAGGGTGTACATTATAATGTATGTCTGACTAGGGTTTACAGGAATAACACTATGTTTCGGGGATGGTGAACAATGTATGGTTTGGTATATTAATGAATGATTCTATATTGGTATGATCTGATGGTTTATATCTGATATGGATTGGATTGATCTAATTGCAATGTATAAATGAGATTTAATTCATTGGTTTATGTTATAGTGATTTAATTGGTTCAGCGATTCTCTTTTAGATTCAATATTTAGTTTGGTATTGAGCTTAATGATTGGTGCGGGTCCAGTTTGAAAAATTTATGAAAGGTGGCCTACAGTTTTTTATGTTTTGAGTCATGTGGATCCTGTATGAAATATTATGAAATGTGGCTCACAAGAGGTACTGAGGGTTGGAGCCTTCAGTGAGGGATGCAGTGCTTCCTTCTAGTGGTAGCTGGTAAATTTGTGTAGGGAGTAGGTGCTCCCTTCTAGTAGCAATGGGTAAACAAGATAAGGGGTTTGGAACTCCCTTCTAGTGGGTGTTGCAAAACAAGAGAAGGTTGTATACTTCTGCAGGTGGGTGTCTGCATGCTGGTAATAATATGTGCTAGTACAAAATATAATGAACTTTTCATAATAATAAAAGAAGAAGACAAAGATGACGGAAGTGATGGTTTTCTGCCATATTGGGTTTCCACCTAAAAATCCTAGTGTTTTCATGTCTTGTTGTTTTTCTTATGTGTGATTATTTATTCTGCTCTTACTCCTCTTGGATATTATTAAATTAATGAATATTGAAGTAATGATGCACTGGCTAAAGATGGAGAAATGATGAAATATATGAAAATTTAGTTAACCTGATATATGCCTTTTGCTTTTACTAAAGCTGCATACATACACTAGTTTCTGAATGACAGTAGCATACGGAAATTAGAATATGAAATGAAAATTTTAAAGTGAATTAAAACACTGATTCAAACGCCCCCCCACCCCAATATTTTTCCCTACAGTATCCATATTTAATTCCAATGTATAATTAAAGTTCAATTATATATTAAGCATTAACTATTAAATTAATATCACGCACTGTGATTGGGATTTAGATAAATCAGAGTGAATTGGTGTATAAATATATCAATCCAACGTGGCCCTCTACCTACAATAAGTAAATGTTTGGTGTTGAAAACTAAATATTTTTTTCTGAGTAACTTATCAATATATTGTCAAGTCTCACTAGCACAACTAGTTCAGGATGGGTCTCGTTAGCAAAGGCGACCCAAGATTAAACCTCACAGGGGGTGGTTGTGCCCTATAGTAGGGGGAGGATACATGCTAAAAAATCTAGTCAGCTAAGGGCTGGTGTGGCCTAGGTAGGGTGTGATCACCTAGGTCGCAGCTCCTCAAGCCATGGGTCAAGCCTGGAGGATCACAGACAACTTGAAAACAAAAAAAAAAACTATCAATGTATTATTTATGTTAAATTTATAAGTTAAATAACCTTACAAAATGTCAGGGGTATTTAAGATATAATAAATGGGAATATAGATCATGGTAGTACACTCATGAGGCAAAGAAGTTAGACTTATAAATAAAATAATGTGTATCAAGATTATTTTATAGGGTATACTTGTAAAGTTAGTATCATATATCTTTCCCATTGAATTTCTTTTTTCATTATTGAAATATTTTTTTGTTATTTCTGAGGAATAAAAAAAAAATACAGAGCTGTTATATAAAGGTGCATTTCCTCAACAGAAAATTGAAGAGTTGCAAGAGAATAAAAATAGGATGGACTGCTATAAACATAAACCAGTTGTAGTTTGAAAATTTCTACTGAACAAAAGGTTGCAATGAATGACAACAAAAACTAAATCAAACTGGTTGTTACATATTAAAATAAAGGACTAGACTTTCAAGGATAGAGAAAAATAGTGAACAGAGATAGAAAAAAACAAGATTGTCTAAGATTTTCTCTTGAATTTAGTTGAAACTAAAAGAAATCAACTCGAAATTGGAAATTTTTTTCCTAGAATTGTTTTTGAATTTCTAACTAGCTCCCACTAATCTTATGACAGGATTTTTTTTTGAATTGCTGACAAGTTGCTACTGTCGTTACTGGGAGGTTTAATTCATGTTTACTATGGGAATGAATTACACTCTCCGAACTTTGTTGTTTATGAAGTCTTCATAATTAATATATCCTGGATCCAATAATAAGGCGATTTTAGATAGTTTGTCTATTGTTCTATTGTACTCTGTATAAATGTGTTGAAATATGATTGCCTAAAAAGAGGATTTAGATTCTTCAATTCTACGTTTCCAGGCCTCAAGATTCAATACCTCTAAATCAACCTTTCTAGCTAGCCAATCTATGATGCATTTTGAATCTCCTAGAATTTGAATGTATTTGATCTTGTACATCTTAGCTAGAGTCATGAGGGCCCAAACTGCAATCAACTTTTCTTTAGTATTTGTGCCAATACTGATGCCTATTTAGAAATGGAAAAATTTATTAGCATTAAATTTGATCATACCCCCTCCACCATAGACATTCCCTTGAGTTGTTCCATCAAAGAAGTTGATCAAAATATCTCGCTAGATAATGTGAAATTATGCTCTTCTTTGAGATTTTAGTCTCTACTGCAGGAGGTATTCCCTAAAGAGGGAAATGATCTTAGTGGATTAAAGAAAATTAGGAAAGATTTCCTTTGATTGTTGAGTATCACCTTATTCCTTAGGATCCATTTTCCCTACACTATAAGGAGAGGGAGGTTTGTGAAATGTTTGTAGTTATTCACCCAAACAAATAGTAGTTCTTCAAAGGTGGACTAGTTCACTTCTTCTTTGATGCTTATGATCTGGAATATTATTTTACATACATTATGGGTAGCAAGAGAATTAGTTATTAAATGTTTTACCAATTCTCCTTGTTGTCTACATAAAACACATCCATTTGGACCCATAAAGCCCCCTTTTTTTAAGGTTATCGCATGTCAAAATCTTGTTGTGAAGTACCATCCAAAAGAAACATTTTAACTTAATGGCAATAGGCCATTTCTAGATTAGATTATTCCACCTCTTATTGTTTTCCATTATCTTAGAATGGGCTATTGCTTCATAGGTTGAATAGGCTTTGATCTTTCCGAGGATAATTCCCAACTCTAGACTAAAGAATCCCTGGAATTGATTAGCCTCACCCCATTGAGATTTAAATATTTAGTAAAAGAATTCCATTCTTTGGCACGCGCCTCTAAAATACCTAGCTCAACTAAGGACAACCAATAGTTGTTGGAGGCCTAGGATGGTGACCCTTTCCTAATGTTGTGTAGGTAGTAAAGACCTTGAGAATATAACCATTGTCTTATATCATTGGACAAATTGTAGGCCTATTCACCACCAATAAATGGATATTTTCCAAGGATTACTTGCTTGCCATCTCCCATTTTCCAAACTAGCCATTTGTAGAGGAAGGGAAAGGCAACCATGAGTGCTTTCCATACTAAGGAGCCTATTTTATTAGCCTTAAAGGAATATCCTCTAATCTAGTCCATCATCGGCAATCTTCTTCAATATTTTTCTTTAATAATTTAACTCCAAATCCCCTCTCCAGATAGACTTTTCCATAGTTTTTTTAAGGCTAAAGCTTTGGAAAACTAGATCATATGCTTGAATCCCCAAAATCCTATACTTTTTGGGGTAGATAGAAAGTACTAGTTTGCAAGATGAATTCCTTCTTCACTAAATTTCCTAGCCCGCAAAAACTTGAAAATCAAATGTCTCATGGAAGTGAGGATAGAAGAGAGAATTTTTGCTAAGGATAACCTATAAACTGAAATGTTTTCCATCACAGATTTTTCTAGGATCATTCTGCCTCCAAGTGACAACAAATTTTTACACCATAGATTAATTTTCTTCTCCACCCTTCTTACCATCCACTTCCATTCCTCTATATGATAATTGTTTGGTTTAGGAAAGAAGTTGAGATACTTGTAACCATTTTCAAGAGAGACAATTTGTAATGGAAAGAAAGACTTAATCTACGAAAGAGTGTATGCTCTAACAACTGATTAATGAAAGGGGGATTGTTAAATTTGATCTCCATACCAGTGGTATTGCAAAAAAGGTTCATTATTCTATGAAGTGTTTGTCATTCGGCTACAGTGCCCAAACCCATAAAGTTAATTACACAATATAACGATTATAGAAGTTAATTAGAGCACACATATTCATGTTCCAATGAAATTGTTATCATCATTTCAAGTGGGGATATAAAAAAGCACTTAGATTTAATTTATAGTTGTTTTAGATGTTACATGTGATATGAGAGATTTTTCATGCACTAAAGCCTTGGAACCATCATAACCATTCCTCATTATTTGTATATATATGTGATAAACTAATGTGAATGTGATTTTGTTGTAATAGGTAATATGGACGATAGAAGAATATGAAGGGGTAGTTGTGAGAGGATGCGGCGTGGTCCCTCATTCACAACCTACATCCATATCACCTCCTGGAGATGAAGAGCATGCAACAATGCAAGAACATATTCCTAATGGGAAATTACTAAACATGATGGGATATTTTCAATGAATGTCACATGATTTGATAAACCACTTGGAGGAGGAACAAATAGGACCCTCTACTCACACTGAAGGGTCCCAAAACTTGACCAATAATAATAATATGCACTGAGAATTGGAGAAGGTGAAAATTTTGAAATTTTTGGAGTCTATAGATGGTCAAGTAGTGGAAGCATGGTTGGAAAAAATGACCATGTGCTTCATTTTAAGAGATTACACCTCAAACCTTAAAGTAATAATGGGTGTGTTTTAGTTGAAGGGAAGTGCATTGTTCTAGTGGAAGATACTTCTATAACAATTGGGTATGCACATTTCAAAAGTGTCATGGAAATGGTTTGAAACAAGTTCAGAGAATGGTATTTGCTATAGGAGTTTACTAAAAGGGAATTGAATGAATTCAATTCCTTGAGATAGGGAGCCAGGTCCATAGTAGAGTATGAGGCCCAATTTATAAAGGTACTTAGATATGCTCCACGCATAGAGTGAAATTTCAGATTGAAACATGGTACAGGTTTCAGTGAGTAGGTCACCCATTACAGAGGATTGATTTAAGGTTTTTTATAAATCCATACCCAAAATATTTAAGGCACCTGATCTACTAGTTCTTTGCATCCCAAAGGGGCAAGCAGTCCCCAATTGGAGCCTATGTTGTAACATATTCTTGTCTAAAGAGATGCTCTAAAAAATTTCAAAATTTGTCAATTTGCTTCCTTTTAGACCTTCGGGCATATGCAAATTTCCATAGAAAAATGCTCTTAATACAAATTGGTAAGTTATTTTTATTATAATTAATTTTATATAAATAAATAATTATAATTAATTTTTAAATAAAATTTATTTAATAGAAATTTTTTATATATTTTTATAAAAATTATTTATTTAAAATTTGAAAATTAAAACTTTTACCAAAATTTTTGAAGTTTGAGAGCCCAATCTCAAATTCCAGATTTCTAGATTGTGCCCACATATTCCATCAAATTCCACTATCCCTCAATTATCGCAAATCAAATTCCATTATCCCTCGATCATCGCAAATCAAATTCCATTAACCCTCAATCATCGCAAGTCGTGATCTTAACATACATACAAGGCATACATTAAAGGAGCCCAGAAGGGACATTGTCTTAGTACAACATGATTCGATTATGGGAAAAGAGATTTATAAAATATATACAATATTGCTGCCAGACCGATGTGGGATTATTCCCATTCATTCAAAACAAAAAGGGTGCACAAACAAGTAGCCAGGTGTCATAAATATTGAGTGTGAAGAAAATCAATGGTTGAAGTTCAATTGCAGACCCCGCAGGTCATCCGACAATTAACAAGGAGGGGGGTTCCCTAATGGCTAGTTTTACAAAACCACTTTTGATTAGGTGGCAACTCCAATTAACTTGCGCGCCGCCGCCTCCCCTCCCCCATCAAAAATACTTACTAGAAGGGACCCCCGTGCAAAATTGGTTTCTTCTCCCAGCGATTTAAATGTTCGACCAAATTTAGCGGTGGTGGTAACAAACTTGTTATGTGGGTGTTTTTTGTCGTTGTTGTTTCCGCTGCAGGAAAATTGTTAGTTTTTATTTTTTTTGGTTTTATATCCATATCCTAGCCACAATATCAATGATAAATTACAATTACGCCATTCTTCTTTTTTGGTGATTGTTAATTTAAAAATCAAGTAACAAGGTCGCATCCTGGTTCGGAAAAACTGTAATTCTTACACAAATCAAGTAAGATGAGAACTCAAGGACTTTTTCATGATATAGAAGCTTTAACGATCTATTATTAGTCTCTGAAGACCAATTATAAGGATATTATTGAATGGTTTTAGCAAGCTCCAGATCAATAGTTCATTTCTAACATATATTCAGACATATATAAAACCTGGATGAGTGATTTCCAGGATTGCTAATGGAAAAAAATATGGGTTGATGCCCACAATTTGGATGATCGAAACCAAAGGTGGTTTTTCCTCTTTAGTAGTTTGAAAGAGACCTATCGACATCCAGATTCCTTATTGAGAACGGTCGATACTATAATCAATTGTACAAATGTGAATGCTGTTACTAGGATGAAACAATGAACAACGATGAAAAAGCTCAGAAATTTTCTCCGAAGATGATTGTTGATAGTCTATATGAAGAGGAATTAGTGGGTTTAAAGATAATACTCAAAACAAATGGCACACAGATACCTGGCATAGAGCACACATTCTTCACCAAGTAGTTTTATTGCAACGAAAATGAGTAGAGCAACATATCTTGGTTTGCATTATAAAAGTGTCATGCTTTCCTTAATATGTTTGTTTCATGTGCAAGGGTGTTGCATTCATATTAATTTTCTGGAAAATTGTTTGCAGAGACAAGTTATGAATGTCCAGTGGGTGGCAGTATTGAGCATTCAATAAAAGACCGTTATTGGGACTTAGTTCCAAATACAATGAAGATGCCAAATTTAGAGCACATTGTGTCAATTTTCAAAATGTTTGGAGCAGTGAACAAGACTCGATAACCCGATCCACACTTTTTCCTAAACTGGTTGGTTAAGATAAACAATTACACACTTTTTCCTAAACTGGTTGGTTAAGATAAACAATTATGTAGTATTTGGAAACTAATTAGTCCAGACTATTATATCTCTATTTGGAATATTGATCACACTAGAAAACATTCACCAACTATCGTTATTGTCTACCAGTTCAACAGGATAGACTTTGCATCACCAATAAGCTTTAATCTAGTTTTGAGAAACTACATTGATGACTTTTTTAGACCATTGTCCATTTTGGTTCCAAAAGCCCCAAAAGGGTACAAGTCAATTGGTTGTATTAATGTAGCAAGTTATGTGGAACCAAAACCAAGTACCATATTATGTGTGCATTTAATTATTGTTAAAGAAAGCATTCGTGAAGATGAACTAATGTGGAATGCCCTAGGTGCCTACCGATGAGATTGTTACCTTTATCACATTCAAAATGAATCTTTTCACTTTGATATTCTAAGATGGAGCATAGAAAACTCAAGGTAGAGGCCTTGCAAAATAGTTGAGTATAGAAACCCTTCAGTATAATTATTTTCTAAAAATAGGAAATGAAGCCCAAATTGTAAAATGTTACCATTTGAACTCAAACTCATTATCAATGTCCAATGAAAGCTTTGAAATAGAGTTAACAGATTTAAAAGGGTTATATAAATGCCAATAGTTTTGAATATTGGAAGCAATGAGGAATTAAGATGTTTACTGTTATAAAACATTACCATGCTAAGTTTTCAACCTATGATAGAGCATAGTAAAAGACTAGCTAGCTAGTTTAGATGGCAGAGCTTTCCCTTTTAAAGGATAGTTATCAAATTTTGAGGAGACAACTTTAGAAGTTCCATATTCAAAGGGATGCATCAATAACCAAAGATATAGGTGGAATTCAATTATAATTAATAAGGAAATGAGGTCAATATTCTTCACTATTTTTAGGTATTAATTCAATATTCAATTATATTAAGCGTCAAAGCATCCATATCAACATTTATAGTCTCAAGGAAAAAGTGGTAGAGTTTAAGATGACTACATATAAGATTCATATTTCATGGAAAAAAATCAATAGATTAAATATCATTCCAAAACCAAAGGATTTGATTCCAATAGCCTCAATATTCAAGAGAGATTGCAGCCTTTCCCAGATTTAGTTTATTATTTAATTTTGTTTCCAAAAAGATAGAAATAGATTGAGATTATATGTGCTTATATATTGTTTCATTTGCAATGTATAGAGGTTGGCTTTTGATACCAAATGCCAAAACCCTTATATTTTTGTAAAGTTTTCCATTACCAAGTTTTTAATCAAGGGTTTTCGGCTTCAGTTTATTGATAGAACTTGTATACATGCACATATTTTCTTGTGCCTTCATAATTTGTTTCTACATATATTTAAAGTAGTGTAGAAAATTGGGAAGGGTTGGGTTGAGTATCATCCTCCCTGACATCCCTACCAAAGTTATGTTTTACATTGAGTAAAATATTGAATAATATGTTTAATTGGCCTCCTAGAAATTACTAGATTGTTGCTTCTATGCTATGTTTTGATGTATTTATGTTCACTGTAGAGGTTCATCTATATGTTTATGTTATTGTTAGATAATTATGTATTCAGGGAGGATGTTGGATTATCTAATTTCTTTTATATTCCTCTATCAAAAGCCTTCAAGCTATGTTCTTTTTTCATAGCTCAATGTTGGCACTTTGATAAGGCCTCTACATGAGAGGGATTTATTTGTTAAGCAAGGATTTGTGAGTCATCAACAACCACCTATATAATGAACCTTAGATCTGACCATTGTGCTTCATAATTTGTTGTCCATTGATAGTGAACAACAAAAAACCTCGTAACATTGAGGGATCCCCCTCTGGTTTGAGGGACAACTTGATGGTCAAGGTGGATATTGGTGGCCACCCTCCTATTCTACTTGGACTCCCAACACTGTCTCTTTCAATTTTTCAGATTCCTTAATTGTAGCACAATTTACTATTTTTGGATGTTTTTTAGGTCCTGAATTTCTGGAGTCATTTTGAGGCCCTACACAACATGTTTTAGGGAAAACAGAGGGACTGGAAAAGTCCCAAATGGGCTTGCCATTTTTTTTGACCTACTCTTTGAGATTTTTGAAACGAGGTATTATGATAGCCAAACAGAGATTGTATGCCAAAGTTACGACCCCAAGAAATTGAGATACCAATTTATCCAAATGGGGCCCACAGTTTTGGTGCTTCATCTCCTAGGGTTAGGTTTCTGGATGTTCATGGTTTTCCATTGTTTCTCAATAATAAATAGGTCTGGGAGCCTCATTGTAACACAATTAAAAGGCATGTAGCCACCACATCTCTTCTTAGAGATAAGCTACCATCACTCGAGCTAGTTTATTTCCATTTTGTTTGTAATCATATTTTAGTATTATGATATTAAAGAAATGAACTATTATTGTTGTTGCATTTCTATATTTATGGTTAAATTTATAATCTGTTGTGTTCCTATTTAAGTTTGGATCAGTGGTATCAGAGCAGCCTGCTCTTTCTCTATTTTTCTTTGCATGTCCCCAATGAGGTTAGGGTACAAGGAGTTAGGGCTTGATCTGGTTGAACCTTTACAAGATCAACCTCACAAACCCTGACGACCTCCCATGGGGGTAGGAGATCCTTTAAAAATATTGCTCGAGGAAGCCCATGAGTGACAGAGGAATGTGATGATTGATAACTTTGCCGAGATCCTTCGACGACTACCCACAGGTGACACATATTCATCTAATGGCCACTCTAGAGGTACCACTCCTTTTAAGGTATAGGTTAACTTGGATATTCCCATATTTGAGCGCCAAATAGATGCAAACGTTGTAGATAAATGGTTGAATCTATTGGCAGGATATTTTTCAATTCATGACTTTTCCAATCGAGAAAAGATTACTTTTTCACTTCTCAAAGCCGCCCCACACCTCAAGCACTGGTGGGAAACCTACTGTGAAAAAAAGGACGAGAGGCAATCCTCATTGTTTTTAGCCTCACCCACTTGGGATTCTTTTTGAGACGCCATCAAGGAACAATATTACCTTTTTGGAGCTATGTAGATAAATACATAAAGTGAACAACATTATGACAGTGAAGGGACCAAGATGTGTCGAAGTTCACAAATATTTTCCATACCTCTGCACTAAGTTTGGTATCAAGGATTCTTAGCGGCATTTGATACTCAAGTACCACAGTTGACTACACAAGTACATCTAGGACGATATGGAGTTCGTGGGCATCTCCTCACTTGGCATGACATACGGATACATTGTTAAGATTGAGTATAAGGCTAAATAGAAGAAGCGAGACTTTGGATTTGCGAATGTGAAGGAAGGAAAAGGTGCCTCCAAACCACAGAGCAAAGGCCAAATCCATGATGGGGTAGCCCAGGACAACCTGTTGAAGCCGCAAGCAAAGAAAAACACCTCGATGACAAAGAAGGACAAAGGAAAATGGTGTGAGTTCCATAGAATCTCCACTCACAATGCAAGTGAGTGTCGGGCCAACCGGTCTATGGTGGTTAGGCTGAAGGCTTCTGAATCAGATGCATGTTTCGACTCTAAGTCAAAACTTGACAAGGGGAATGACAAAGGGAAGTAGATCATTGATGTGGAGCCCAGTACCACCGTGGCCACCACCAAAATCTAGAAGAATGAGCCTACAGATCCAGAGGAAGGGGAATCCCTCTTCCACTCATAGATGTGGGCGAAAGGTTCCCCATTGTAGTTCATTATCGAAATCGGGAAACAAAAGAATCTCATTTCAACAAATGTCAGGAAGCAGCTAGGCCTACCGATGATAGCACATCCACAACAGTACACCATTGGGTGGCTTCACCAAGGACGAGATCTCTACATCAGCGAGCAGTGTCGCCTTCCCTATAACATCAAGCCCTTCACAGATGAGGTACTATGTGATTTTTCTCCTCTTGAAGTTTGTGATGTATTATTAGGATATCCATACTTGTGGAAGTGACATGTTGTATATGAGTCTAGACCTCGCTCCCTGATTATTACTTTGGGAAAAAAATTATATAGGATACCAGAGGTACCCTTCTTACTGCAATCTCTTTGGTCACTACAAAGAAATGCAGTAAGATCATTTACCAAATCAGGAAATTTGTTTTCCTTATGATTTTCCCTCATGGCAAGAAGAAGGTTATGGCCATGACTTCTAGACAGGGTTCTTCCACACAACAACAACAAATGGACAAGGTCATGGAGGAGTATAGGGACATCTTTTCCTCACCTACAAGGGTACCTATGGGCTGTCAGGTCAAGCACTCAATCAATCTGACCCCGAACATGCCACTACCCAATGGACCAATTTATCAACACTCTGTTCTAGATAACTAAGATCAAGAGGAAAATTTAGGAGTTGCTGTAGAAAGGGAACATTAGGCTAAGCTCATCACCCTATGGGAGATCGATTGTATTTTTACAGAAGAAGAACAAGACTTGGAGACTATATATTGACTATCGGACGTTGAACAAGTTCACTTTCCATAATAGGTACCCAATCCCACGGATTGATGACCTTCTGGACCATCTCAAGGGGGCCAAATATTTCAGTAAGATTGACTTGAACTTCGATTATCACCAAGTGCCTATCGAACCCTATGATGCATGGAAGATTGCCTTCAAATCCAAGGAGGGCCTTTTCTAATGGTTGGTAATGCCTTTCCGGTTGATGAATGCCCCTGTAACCTTCATGATATTGATGGACAAAAGCTTGTGACCCTTCACCAATATGTTCGTGGTGGTGTATTTATATGAGATATTTATCTTCAGCCAAAGTTAGGAAGAGCACCTCCACCATATTCGACAAGTCCTTCAAACTTTGTGACAACACAAGATGTGTGCCATTTTGGAGAAATGCACTTTTGGCATAACCTAGGTTTAATATATGGGGTACATCATTGATGAGCAGGGTGTGCATGTGGACCCAATTAAGATACAAATCATTCGAGATAAGCTAGACCCAACCACTCTAATAGAGCTCCGCATCTTTCTAGGTCTTTCCAATTTCTATTGCAAGTTCGTGTTGGGGTTCTCTCATCTCACATGGCCTTTAAGTAAAGTCACTAAGGGCAGAGTGAAAGAAAAGTTTTTTTTGCTCTAAAACCCAACAAAATGTGTTTTTCGGGTTGAAGTACTGCCTCTTCTCTCCACCAGTTCTCACATTACTAAATCTGCAGTAACCATTTTAGATTGAGACAAATGCCTTTGACTATGTTATTGGTGCAGTTCTTACTTAGCAGGGGTATCTGGTGGCTTACCACAGTGAGACACTTTTAGACATAGTCCAAAAATATCCACTTATGACAAAGAAATGCATTCCATTGTACAAGCCTGTTGTCAATGGAAGCATTAAATTCTAGGGAAGGAAATGGTCATCTACATATACCACCAACCCCTGTAGTTCATATAGACACAAGGGAAGTTGCAGAACGCTCGCCATCATAAATGGTCCACATACCTGCAACAATTCCATTTGAAAATTAAGTACAAGAAGGGAAACACCAATAATGTTGCAGACTTCCTTAGCTAACCACTAGTTATGGCATTGGTCACTATGCTCAACTCTTATGGGCACGAGGCTTCGAGGTGGTTGCATTTTTACGAGAATGATCCATAATTCGGCATCACATACTAGACACTCCTGGAAGGTAAGAAAGTTCCAAATTTTTACCTCCAGAATTCACTGTTATGCCACCTCGGACACATCTATGTTCCTTCAAGTGAGTGTGCCAAGATGATTTGGAGGCACACTACAGTCGGGTTAGTAGACATTTTAGAGTAGAGAAAACAGTGGCAGTATCGCAAAAGTATTTTTGTTGGTCAAACCTTCATTGGGATGTTGGGAGGTATATTAAATCCTGCACTTCCTGTGCCATTTCCAAACAAAACATTAAGAAGCAACGCTTATATACTCCTATGCTTACTCCTAGTTGACCTTGGGAATCCATTTCCATGGATTACATGTCTTTCCTTCCTTTAAATATGGCAATGAATTTGTTTTCGTGGTCATCCGTGTATTCTCTAAGATGACCATTATGGTGACCTATAAGAAGAGTATCACAGTAGAAGTCACTGCTAAGCTCTTCTTTGAGCAAGTGTGGGTACACTTTGGGATCCCACAATCCATTGTCTCTTATTAGGACAACAGATTCCTAAGTGCCTTTTAGTCAAGTGTCTAGTAGATGTTGGATACCAAACTAACTAAGTCCATGGATTTCCATCCCCAAGCAGATGATCAAACAAAATTCATCAACAGGATGATCATACACATTCTGCGCATGTATAACTCGAAGCATCCGTGAACATGGGATGAAAGCCTCCCCTATGTCTAACACAACTATAACAGATTTCTCCACAAATCAACAGGCCACAACCCCTTTCAGGTAGGGCTGGGATTTTATCCATTATGTCCCATTGATGTGGCCATACCATTTGAAACTACTCAGGCAGATTCATATTATGTCCAATCCGAATCTGACAGGGCTAACAACTTCATTGAGCACATTCAACACATCCACCAGCAGGTCTATGATATATTAGACAGATCCAATGCTACGTAAAAGCAACACCATGATCAGCATTAGGTATCACACAAGTTCTAGGTGGGCGATAAGGTTTGGCTACATTTGTAGAAGGAGCACCTTGTTGGACCCCATTGCAAGCTTTGACCACTCTGATATTGGCCATATACCATCACCAAGGTTGTAGGGGACAAATCCTTTGAGCTCAGAATTCCATTGTTCTTTGGTCTTCATCCAGTGTTCAATGTAGATTGCCTTCAGCCATACTTTCCTCCAATGTTGGACACATCCAACATTGCAGAACAACTCACGCCAACAGAACTAAACCCAGACTAAATGGAACAGACCACAATTGATTGGATCATGGACACACAGATCAAGCACACTCACCAACAAAAGATCCAAATGTATTAGGTTGTCAAAGATGGCCAACTCCTGCACCAAGGAAAGTGGCTTACCAGGGACCAAGTTCAACAGAAGTTTCCCCATCTCATGGAGGCACTCAACGCCATGGGGACCATTGATTCCTAAGGGGGGACAACTGATCTAGGTGGATAATGGTGGCCACCCTCCTATTCCACTTGGACCCCCAACACTGTCTCTTTCAGTTTTTCAATTTCCTTAATTGTAGCACAATTTACTATTTTTGGTAGTTTTTTTGGGTCCTCAACTTCCACAACTGTTTTGAGACCCTATACGACGTTTTTTGGGAAAATAGAAAGACTAGAAATTCCCTGAATGAGTTCGACAACTTGTTTTTAGCCTACTCTTTGAGATCTTTGAAATGATGTATTATGATGGCCAAATGGAGACCGTATGCCAAAGTTATGACCCCGAGAAATTGATGTACCAATTTACCCAAACAGGCCCATAGTGTTGGTGCTTCATCTCCTATGTTTAGGTTTTTGGATGTTCAATGTTTTCCATTGTTTCTCAATAATAAATAGATCTTGGAGCCTCATTGTAACATAGTTCAGAGGCATGTAGCGACCACATCTCTTCTAAGAGATAAGCTATCATCGACCAACCTAGTTTAATTCCATTTTGTTTGTAACCATATTTCAGCATTTTGATATTAATAAAATGAAGGGTTATTTTTGTTGCATTTCTATATTTATGGTTATATCTACAATTTTTCGCATTCTTGTTTAAGTTCAGACACTTGAACCTAAAGTTGCTTGAGTTGGTTTCTCGGCACAGTTTCACAACCAAGAGCTGCCTTCGAGAAATATATATAATAGTTTGAACCCATAGTTCTTGAAGTGGTTGAAAAAATTCTTCCACCTCATTCTCATTCCACTTTGATTCACATTCCATCACCCATATTCCTAGTGGGAACATAGACTCAACTAGATATTTGCACTCAAACAATCTCTACTAAGAGTGAGTTGTGACTAGTGCCACTTTGATGTAGAGCCTAGTGTGCCACACCTAGTGTCACTATAGTTGTTCCTATAAAAGCTTCCATACTGTCTACCAGTACCATAGGTCCTATCCATACCACCTCTAGTGAGATTGTCTTCTCCTTCTAGAAGAACATCTTAGGATCCCACTTCCCTCCATTTGGTAGATCCACAATGGGTTCCTTCACATCATCAACTACAATCCATTCATTTATTTTCATTGGAGGCTCTAGTTCCACTACACGTAGAATACCCATGTCAACTGTAGGAGGTTCAGACCTTCCATCCACCTCTAGATCTACAGGGCCATATGTTGGTCTCAACAAATATATAGTAATTTTTTTCACACCTAATGTAGAATTTCCTTTTAGTTTGAATAATCATACTATGCCCATGTTGTTCTCTAGCACAGCTGGGGGCACACATGTTTCCAGTGGGTTCAAATTTCCTTGGGGTAGTCAATCATTATGGAGTTCCACTTTTTATTGGACTCATTCTATTTCCTTAGAATTTCCAATGGCCTAGGGGCCCTTTCCCTAGTATTGCATTTAATCCTTGGGGTGATAGTTATTTTGGTCAACCTTTTGGTCTACGAGGCTTTCCTCTTAGCGTGCACTTTGGTCTTTGATTTCCACAACCTTTTGAGATTACTTTTACCTCTAGGAGCCCATCCCTTAGGGGAACTGACCCTTATAATACACAATTTGGAACTAGAACTAACCCATTTAGTAACCCTACTTCCATGAGTGTCCATTCCGCTTGGGTCATGGGGCATCATTCAACTCACCTTTCTTGGCAACCCTTCTGCTTCTTGAACCCTCAAAGTTAATGAACAATCCCATCAAGCATAATACTACATGGTCAATAGTCCCACCTAATATTACTACTGACATCCCTAATTTTTATGGTAAACTTGGTGAATACCCTACAACTCACATCCACACTTGCCACTAATGGTGCTCATCCAACTCTTTCATGGATGATAACATCTGACTACATCTTTTCCAATAGACTCTTATTGAATTTGCTACCAAATGGAACATTTATCTTGAAAGTGTTTCTTATGATAACTTTATGTCCTTAGCACATGCATTTGTTAATTATCATCATACTCACTAACTTCCATTAGGATACCTCCACCCACATCTTGGATCAAATCCACGAGTGGAGGAAAAGACAAATCCTATTTATAACCAAGTTTCCTAATGAGTTAGTTAGTGATTGGATTACCAAGTCTGGCTTGCCTAGTATCGTTGAAGATGTGGTAATGATGGGAGATCAAATCGAGGAACAATCCATCAAACATGCCCACCAATTGGACTTGATATATTCTAAAGCATGTACTCTATCTAAAATCATCCCTAAGACTCCTTGGTCATCAAATGACATCTTGAAACCAAAACCCTGATCCCATGCTAATGGTGGTGTGTGATTTGTATCCTTTAGAAACATAAGACAAATATCGAATCAAATGGGCCATATAATTATCTCTTCTAGTGTCCCAACTACCAATCCTTCCACTAAAACTACTAGTGCTCATGTTTAAACCTCCAAGATGAATTATCTGCAATCCACACCCTTGAAGAATCCTCAACAAGCAAGAGGGGAAAAGAATAAAATGAAGCCAACTAAACCTTCAAAAATTGAACAAGGAACATATAAAACCCAAGAGACTGTTAGCGGTAGCAAAAAAAAGAAAAAGAAGAAGAATTGATTTCATTAAAATAGATATATATATATAGGGAAGACCATATTACTCATGAGTTTCCCTATATGGATGATATCCATTGTTATTTTTTATAGCAAAATATTGCTCGTCAAACTGTTTTCTTAACATATCCATCTTCGACATGGAAACAAAATATGGTTGACAACCTTTAACCACCTTAGTTAGGAGAGGTGGGGGAATAATGAGAATAATTCCTCATCATCCATGCAAGACATCATTATGGTAGAAAAACTAATCCAATCATTACTAGAGTGCATAATTATGAGAATCTCGAGTGTAGTACTTCCACAATGGACCCTGTGTTCCTTACTCTACTTGATGGTCCTCTTCGTTTTGATAAAACATCATTGAGCACTATGTTGTGTTATCCTAAAGGCACACTTCATAAGACTATGAATAACCAAAACGTAAGGGTCACTCACAACTAAACATTTTCAAGGATCTATGCCAAGGACCTATTTTTATTTCTCCACTCAATTTTTTGGAAAGTTTCCCCACACCGTACAAAGCATTTATAATTTCCATCAGTGGAGTAGATCCCCAAAATTTAATCTCATCACCTTCGATCTGTCCCTGATGGGAATGCTAAATTCCACGTCTTTTGGCCTTCCAAATGATTTTCCATGACTTTGGACAACATATTTATCAGATAGTCTTGAAGAGGTGGAATCTACCTATAACATGTCATTAAAGAGTTGGAAATCCCTTAGGTCACTAAATTTCTCACTATCTAATTCTATGTTAAATTCTTTGATGGCCATATCTTGAAACCTAAAGGGGTTTTTCCTACCTTTCATATTGATCTCAAGGGTGAAAAAATATAAATGGAAGTTGAGGTCATTAATTCCCTAATAAATTAGAATCCCTTTCTCAAGGTAAGTTGGTTTTATGCCATGACTGTTATAGTTTCATCCATATTCCACGTCATTATGTTTCCCCATTAGGGTAAGATAGCCACTATGTACTAGTTGACCTTTTGCAATACCAACTTGTGTTTTCATAATAGTTGCTAAATTTCATTTGTAGGAGATTCCCCTTCTGCTACTAAAAGTGTTGGAGCAAGGATTCTTAAAGCTTCTTCATTAATGGGAAATTTTCCTCCTGGCATGTCATAATTTACCGATACTATCAACATGATCATCTATGTCTCTTATGACTCTGATGAATCTGTCCATCCTTGGATAATCCCCTCCCTAATACATTGACGTGTATGAAAACTAGACGCCTTGGAGCCCTAACAAGTTGTCCTATCAAACTATTCAAATGGTGATTGTTGACCCTAATCCAAGTCTCTCACATGAAGTGGAGCTTCATGCTTATTCCTAGCTGACATGGGTTTACCATCATTCAAGTTCCCATGAATTCCTTGATACCATAATTCCTTTAAATGAGGCCACCTTGGAAGCCATGGATATCTTTGATCCACCTTAAGAATAATCTCACCATTGCTCATCTTTCCTCCCTTGTTTGAAACATCTGAATGATGACTCAACTCACCTCATTTCATCATGAAATGTTAATCATTAAGGTAATTTTGAGGTCTAAAATGGGCCTCCTAAGAAAAATGTAAAACCAAAAAAAAAATTATAAGACCATAGTTCCATTATGACAACACCATCCATGGGATGTGATTTTTGGATTTAAAAAGTAAAAATATAAAAAAAAAATAACATAATAAAACACTTTTTCAACTCATATTTTCAACTCATCTCCCGAAGGTTTACTAAAAATTTGGAAAGCGGAGTACTTTTGGATAACATAATTTAATTCCTCATCTAAGAGTACCCTGTTGCATACTTTCGATGTACCCTACCACAAAAAATGAGAAATACATGACAAAACATGATTGCAATCACGTTTTTTATGTATTCCTCATTTTTCGTTTAACAGGGTCCATCAAGAGTATGGAACATAGGTACTCCTTGGATGAGGAATTAAATTTTTCATCCAATGAGTTTTTCTGCTCGAAATTTAAGTATAGCCAATAGGGAATAAGTTGAAAATACGAGTTGAAAAATAAGTTTTTTCTTTTTTCCCTCTAAAATTTGATGATGTAATATAATCATATTTGATTATTTCCACTATTATTTTATAATTTACTTAGGCGGCCCATTTTAGACCTCAAAATTCCCATAATGTAGGTGCAATATTCTGCCATGACACATGATGTGTTCTTTGAAGGGACCTTAGAAAACATTTCTCACATTATTCGAATTATATGATACCTAGGGTCATGGAAAACATCATGATTGGAGAAAATTGCACTCCATATGAGATCAATACCTATACAAACCTTTTCAAATATTTTTGTGATGTTTTCACTTGGTCCTACAAAGAAATACTTGGAATCAATCCTCAGATTCTAGAGCATGAAATAATTGCTTATGAAGGAGTTAAGCCAATCTAGTAATGGCTCCGACCAATCAATTCTATCAAATTTGTTTCCATCAAGGCAACAATTGGAAAATTTCTCAAATTTGAATTCATCTTTTTGGTTCCTTTGATGGAATGGGTTTCTAAAATCATTCTTGTCACCAAGAAATAGGTACCATTTGTGCCTATATAAACTATAGGGACCTTAATAGGGCATGTCCAAAATATAAATACCCAACCCCGTTCATTGACCATATCATCAATTAATGCAATGATAGTAAGACATTTTCCCTCATGGATGGCTTCTTTGGTTATAACCAAATACATATCAAACTTAAACATGAACATTAAATGGCTTTCATTTGTCCTTGAGATATATTCACATATACGAAACTACATTTTGGTCTAAAACATGTTAGCACCACTTTCTAGTGGGCCATGTCTTATCATTTTCATGAAATCAAGTGGATTTTAGAGGCATATCTGGATGACCTCACCACTCACTCTCATATACGGGCCTATCATTGTATGCATCTATGTGCCATCTTCATGGACTATCCCTTTCGTAGTATTCATTTGAATCCTCACAAAAGAATCTTTTTCATTTTTTTGGATTATTGTTAGGATTCATTATGTCCAAGTATGGGTTCATGGTTGATCCTCTCAAGGTCGAGGCAATCATCAATTTTCCTCCTCCATGCACTATTATTCAATTTCATAGTTTGCAAGGTAAAGAAAATTTGTTATATAGATTCATTGCTAATTATGCTTAGATCACAAAAGGTTTCATGCACCTACTAAAAAATAATGAACAATTTGTTTAGGATGACTAATCATAATGATATTTCAATGCCTCAAAAACAACCTTGATGTTAGCCTCACTATTGAGACCTCCCAACTATAGTTGGGACTTCATTCTATATCTCATATCCTATGAATTGACTCAAAATAGTTCTTTTCGAAGGGGATGAGGGCCACCATGAGAAAATAATATACTACCTTAGAAAAGGATTAGTGGTGGTATAACTCCACTCTTTATACATTGAAAATTTGGCTCTAGCTACTATCTTCATTTTCCAACAACTTAAACATTATAGCCTCTTGCACAATACTGTTGTTATCACTGAATATAACCCCATATGATATTTTCTCAATAGAAAATTCATTGGGGGAAGTATTCCAAATGGATCTTTATCTTCCATGAATTTGATATAGAGTTTGTGGTCATGAAATATAAGATATCATTAGTCTTCATAGAGATGTTATTTGCCTTCCTCCTGCTAGTGATGGAAGAGTGGTTATGGATTCATTCCCTGATGAGTCTTTGTTCCTCATTACCTCATATGTTCTATGGTATGTGGATATACCTCTCTATCTCTAGATTCAATGCTTTCAACCTAAGTTGTTTTGTGATGACCATTGATGCATATGCCCCAACGCTAAACAATAACTTGTCATATATGATTATATTCATCATCTCAGGGTTGAATTGGTGCACATCAGTGTTTGACTCATGAAGAGACCATACTTGGTTTCAATGATTTTCATATGAGAGAATGTGGTGGTCATCTCTCTAGGTTAGCCACTACTAAGGAAATATTATGCATTAGGTACTTCTGGTCATCAAACTTCAAATATTATATGATTGTAATCCAGAGGTGTCATCCTTGTCAAATCTATACTTGAAAAATGCACATCAATCTTGCTCCCCTTAATCCTATGGTTTATTTCCTACCTTTCACAAAATGGGGTATTGATTCCATATGACTCAATCATGTGTCATCGGGTGGACATAACTATGTTGTTGTGCTTGTGAACCACTTCACTAAGTGGGATAAGGCTACGCCTACATACTCAAATGATAGTGCCACTACTATGTTTTTCCTTTTCAAACACATCATCGCTATGTTCAGTGTCCCCAAAGATATTGTGAATGATCATGAATCTCACTTTTGTAATCATATGATGACTGAATTAGTTTCCAAGTTGGGGATCCACCATGAGAACTCCTCCCTACTATCCTCAAGATAATGGTCAAGTCAAGGCCATCAATTTCATCTTGAAAACTATGACCCAACTCATGGTAGGGAACCATAAATGGAATTAGCACCTAATTCTCTTTTTACCCCTTTGGGATTATCAAACCTTGGCTAATACCTCCACAAGATTTACTCCTTTCCAAATTGTATATGGTATGGAAGGGATGTCTCCAATAAAATGCATAATTCCATCATTGACACTTTACATTCAACTTCTTCATCACACTTTAACTAAGGAAGAAGGCCTCCTTTATTTGGCATAGCTTGATGAAAAACATGTGACACTTTAATAACCAATGATGCTAATAAAAAATCAATTAAACTCCAGTATGATAAGTATTTTCAATCTTATGTTTTCCCCAAAAGTGACTTTGACCTAGTCTATGACTAGTGACACGATCAACTAGGTGGAGGAATATTATAACCCATATGGCACAATACCTACATTGTTAAAAATGTGCTAAAGAAGGTGTAATGTGTGCTCTTTGACTATGATGGGAAACCTCTCACTGAGCCCCACAATGGGCTCTACCTAAAGAAGTATTATGCCTATGCCATTTTTCATGGTTCCCTATACATATGTATTTAGTTATGTTTCTCTTTTTTGCATGTGTGTTAGATTTTGGCTCACCATTTATCATGTTTGGTACTTGGTTTTCTTATTTTTGTATCCCATTTTATCTATGTAGGATATTTTGATGGCATTAGCCATAGTTCTTATAACATTACTCCCACTTCTTGGGTGCTCCATTTTCCCACTAATGAACTTCTGGTTTTAGGGGGCATCTTTCTATGCCTTGCCACCAACAATGTCATGAAACATAGTACAATCATTGAAGTATTAATTAAGGCCATAGCTCTAGGTGTCCATCAGCGTAATATCCCTTCACTTCATAATGTGTTTGTAAATAATTGTGCATAAGTTTATTTCCTTTTATTTGGTTAATTATTCTACATGGAAATAGATGAGACATTTTAATTATTAGTAACACATTACTGATAATGGTTGTTTGTAAAATTTGAAATTATGTTTTTATTTTGTATATAAAGACGAAAACTGGGAAATTAATGGTTGAGTACAAATGTTGAAAGAGGAACAAGGATGCAATTTAATTATGAAAAGTGATTATTTTATCCATCAACAAATCCTAGGAATATAATCTAAGTGGTTCGATTTGATTAAAAAATTATGATATTGGCCAATTAAATGTTTCCTAGAAGACAAGGAGTTTTCCTCAAGAGTGGGAAACAAGAGCCCATTAATGAGCAGAAAACTACCTACCACTTGTTGGTGAGGTAGAGGTAGTTAATAATCACCAAAAGAGTGGCAGATAGATAATATATATTTTTACCTGTTTTTGTCTCATAATTATAAGACCATAATTAGGAGAGATATAAGAAAAACAAGAGGTAACAGATAGAAGATATTGCAACCCTATTTTCTCTAGGGTACAAGCAAATTGTTGTGTCAAGGTTGGGAGGAGCCAAGTATTTTTCCATTAATTTTCCAGGAAGGAAATTTTTGTATCAAGTTGATATTACTAAAATATCTACTTATTTGATTATCCATAGGGAGGATTTGGAATTCTATAAATATTGCTATGTTTCATTTACATTTGTATGAAAAGGAAAAAATACTAAATATTTTGTAGATGGTAACAAGCATAGAAAGTTAAAAATAATATATTTATTTTGCAGTTCATTACAATGACTTGTGCATTGTTAAAATATGATCCAATATCTATGAATATTCTTCATTGTATGTTCGTTTTTGAATTAGATATTAATAAAAATAGAAAGAAAAGACTGATTAGGAATGCAAGTGGTTGTATATCAGTGTTTCCAATTGGTTAAACAAAAACACGTGTATTATATATAAATATATACATATATGAATTCATGCAAAATGAAAAAACAAGATTTTTTTGTTCACAAATAGATTATGCTATAATTAGTTAAGGCCATAACAAATCGACCTCGAGTAGTGACTAGCTATAAGAAGAGACATTGTATCTAATTGGTGAATTATAAAATAACCAAGAAACAAAATAAAAGTTAGAAATATGTTATAGGAAAATATATCCATAGAAAAATTGTTTACTATTTTAAAAAAAATGTGTTATTAAAAAAATATATCTAGGAAATACATAAAAAAGTATTCAAAATTATTCATTCTTCAAGTCTATAGGAACTTAGTTCCAAAAAGTTTTAAATATTATGTAAACAATGTCAAGATTCCATAGATAAAAACTCTATTAAGGAATAACAAATGTTGTGAGTGACATTAACAAAGTATCGAAGCTTGTTGCTTAGAACATAAATCATGAACAATTTAGGTTTATAGGGAGAGTGGTAGCAAGTATGAACAGGATAAAGGGCTAAATAGGTCGGAATATCGACCTGTAATGAGAGTGAAGTAAGATGAGAAGTCGAAAATTGGTTTCTATTATAATCCTTAGATGCCTATACAACAATAAAACAATATGGGTACTTGTAGGGGAAGAAGTTTCAAAAGAATTGTAGCTAAAATTCTATTGTTGACAAGTATGAGGAAAAATAAATTCCAAACAAAAAGAAATATGTAAATTTTCCTATAAGGAACAAGGCTCTCACAGTATAGTTAGATGAGCATGTATAGTAAATAAAAGTTTTAAATATTGTAATCATTTTAAAGAGAAGAGAGAATAATTCTTCTTTTAAAAATTACTATATTGTCAAATGAAACTAGAATTGTCATATCAGAAGAAGAATATTGGAGAAAATTTTGGAAAAATCCATGATTGTGATTTTATTACAGAGACCTAGAATATGTAAAAATATCATGCACAAAAATATGAACCTTTGTGAAAAAGAAAAAATTCTTGATGTAAAAAAAAATAAAATATACTTGCGTGTAACGAGAACAAACAAGATGATAACCTCAATATTGAGAAGTAATGTGAATAACATGATATTTCACATACTCTTGTTAGTTTAAATGGTAATATCCCAAACTATTTATTCAAAGAACTTTGTCATAACATATACACATAATTTCATCCTCATTTCAAAATTAAGGGGAAGAACCCAGAACTAACAAACCCTCGCATCAATTATAGAACTAGAGAAAAGAACACAACCTAGACACAGAGAGCAATATTTTCGTATATATCATCATAATCAAAAAATAAATAACTATGTAATTGAATTCTGAGTTTGGAAGAATAAATAAAACTAATATAAATTAATCTAGAATGTGGATGGTAACCAGGGTAACCCATCATAATGGTCATAAGCCATTATGTAATTATAATATACTAGTAAAATTTTAACAGTAGTGAAACTCAATATCAACAAATGGGAGGTCAAGGAAGAACACTAATTTCTTTATCTAAGGTCATGTGCAAGAAAAGAAGACGAACCTTAGTTTTCCATTCACCATGAAGATTACTTATGGTAGGAAAACCATGGTACAAATTTCTTGGGATAATACCTTACACAAACATTTCTCCCGACTTGTAAATATGAATAGCAAACAACAAGAATCGAAAAAGAGAAACATAAAAACTAAAGCTCAAAGGATTGAATGGCCATTGAATAGGAAAAAATGTTAATACCTTTTATGGAGCTAGGGGTGGAAGAGTACAGTTCTTTAACACTTGAGAGCTAGCTAGAACAGATGAAAACCCTTAACCCTTTAGTTGAAGAACAAAGAGTAAACATATATACATGATAAAGTTGTTAAGGAAAACATGGACATAGGACAAGTGTGATGATAAAACCAGACAGATGTTAAGGAACTAGAGTGTATATGAACCTCCTGCATTGACAAGAATGAACATTTGGAAAATTTTCTTCATTTCGTTGATGGATGGAAGGTCAAATCTAGATACCATATCTATAACAAATTTTTGAATGAAGATCTTAACTTTGAAAACCTAGCCACAGAGTAGTTTTACCAGTGAGAAACTCTCAATACAATGATGATGCAAACAAGAGTGGAAGAGTAGTACACTGATAGGTGATAGACATGAAATAATAAAAGCGTTAGAAAATACACCATTTTTATTTAGTTAAAATGGTAATGAATTTATTGAAAATTATGTGATCAAACCTTTAGTATCAAACAAAGAGTGATGCTCTAGTGAAAGAAACCTTTTAGTTTAAAAGGACTAACTTGTTTTTATTAAATGGAAATATGGTCTTTACTTCTTGAATATATATAAATTAAAAATTATGTTAAGTTGTTATGTGTTTATAGGTAATTAGGGAAGAAAAATAAAATATTGGAGGGTCCATTTAAACTTTAAGGAATGTGATTGTTCTGAATTTTCATAAGACAATGCAATGATTGAAGTCCAACTATCCCAAAAATTTGAATTAGTGACTACTCTAAACCAGTTAAATAACTTATATAATCCTTATTAGAAACTAATAATATTATTTAAAAAGAAAAATAGTACTTCAATAGGGTGTTTACAAGTGATACCAGAGCTACATTCGCAACATTGGGCCTCTTTTGGTTCCTGAAACTAAAGTAATTATACATTTCATGAACAAATTGCATAAAATAACTAAAGAAACTAAAGTATGGTTGAAGAATTTAATGGACAAACATTTGTAGGATCTTCAAGGGGTGATGCAGAACATGATATTGAATTAGGAATGGTTTGTGGTGGAACCAACAATGCAAAATGACAAGACTTTGAATCATTGCAAGTGATAAGGATTTTGAAAATAGATCTAGATGATATAAAGTAAAATTAGGAAAGGTAGGCCAAAGATATAGAGGAAAAAGATGATATCAATGGGTACCCATTAAAAAAATTGGAAAATGAGAAAGTCAATAAAAAGACTTATAGAAAAAAATCTAGAAGCAAATTCACTAGCACCACAAGCATAACCAATTCAATAACTTCTAGCAATAAATAAATATGCCCAGTGATCAAGGAGAATAGAAATCAAGTAGAGACATCTATTTTCCAAGGAAAAGGAGACCATCCTCTCAGTTACAAGGAGAGTTTAAGAAAATGAGACCTCCTAATTTGGATGGTAAATATGAAGGAGCAAAGGCATGGCTCCTTAATATGTCTAAATACATTGAAGTGTATAGGTATCCAAGTAATTTAAAGGAAAGATTGACAACCTACCAGTTAATTGGTAAGGAAATTTTATGGCTTGAGGAAAATAAAGATGTTAAATGAATCAAAAGAATGAATTTAACTTGCAAATTCTGCAAGCAAGAATTATAAAAGAAATATTTGACTAAGAGATATTCTGATGAAAAAGCTAGGGAGTTCCATGAGATTAAATTGGGAAAACTTAGCATGGAGGAGTTTGTTAGCAAATTCATGAGTCTATTAAGGTATGTTCCTTACTTTCAAGACGAGGTGAAAATCTAAATATTTTTCAATTCCCTACCTTTCTCTTATAGATAAAGAATTGACTTTGATCAACCCAAAATAATGCATGAAACCATTAGAAAAGCTAAATTATGTTTTGATCCAAGCAAGAAAAAGGGAGAAAGTTTTAAGGGATGGGTCACAAATAATCCTGACAATTTTTAACAATAAAGAAATGAGTTTAAAAATCCCACTTTTATGAAAAGTGTGCAAGCAGGAAATTACAACAGAAATTTTAATCAACAAAAAAATGTTGGCCAAAAAGGGGAATCTATTACAAGAAACATAAATTTCAGCGAGTGAGTAAAACTGCCTATTATATGTTGGGGTTATGGTGAAAACCATCCATGGAGAGATTATTCACAAAATCCATTAAAGAGAAGGAAAAATTAAATAATGTTAAGGAAGAATCAACTTTGAATGTTGTTACTTGTAACATACCCATAATTAGTGTCCCATTGGATGGAGAACAAGAAAATCACCAATCAACCATGGTTGAAGTCTAAGGTAAAATATTTGATAAAGATGTATCCATGCTTATAAATCTAGGATCTAGATTAAGTTATATATTCCCTTACTATAGTTGAAAAGTGTAAACTTGAAAAAGAAAACAAAATAAGCCTTGGTTAGCACTGTTGGCCACAAGAACTAAGAGAAAGGTGACTGAAATTAGCAAAAAATACATAATAAATCTGAATGGAATGCATACTACCCTAAATCTGAATATCTTACCCATGGGATCTTATGATATCCTCATAGGTATGGATTGGTTAAAAACACATAAAGTCATATTAAATTGCTTGGAAAAGTCCTTTACCTGTGTTGATGATAAAGGACAAGCATGTATGGTTCAAGGAATTCAAGGAAACTTTTTTGTTAGGCAAATATCTATAATACAAATGAAGAAATATGCTAGGAAAGGGTGTCAATTGTTCATTGTCTTAGTACAAGATCTGTTTGAAAATGAACAACAATCATTATTAGAAGAATATCTTGTATTAAAGTAGTATAAGGATTTTTTACCAAAAAAAAGATCATGACTTCCTCAAGGGAGGGATATCGATTTCACCATTGATCTTATATTTGGTGTTGATCTAGTGTCCAAGGCCCCATATAGAACGAGTGTCACTAAACTAATGGATTTGAATAGTCAATTAGAGGAACTATTAGACAAAAAATACATAAGGTCAAGTGTATCCCCTTGGGCAGCACTAGTGTTATTTGTGAAAAGGAAAGATGGAACATTGATACTATACATCTATTATAAATAATTGGCTAAGATGATCATAGAAGATAAATACCCCCCTGCCAAGAATACATGACTTATTTGATCAAGTTATAGGAGCTTCTATATTCTCTAAAATTGATCTAAGATCCAGGTATCATCAAATCAATATAAAGTATGAAGACATACATAAGATAGAATTTCTTAGACATTATGGACACTATGAATTCGTAGTGCTTCCATTTTGGCTTAGTAATGCAACTACTACATTCATGTGCCTAATGGAAAATGTACTAGGACCATTTATAGATAAGTTTTTAATTGTCTTTGCAGAGGATATTATGGTATACTCAAAGAGTAAGGAATATCATGACCAACATCTGAGGATGGTCCTTCAAACTCTAAGAGACAATGAACTATATGCTAAATTTAGCAAGTGTTTATTCTACCAATAAAATATTCATTATCCAGGACATGTAATATAAGAAGAAGTGATTTTTGTAGATCTTGAGAAGATAAAATAAATAATGGAGTGGGTGAGACCGAAGAATGTGGAAGAAGTCATATCCTTTATGGGCATAACAAGCTATTATAGGAGATTTACAGAAAGATTATCTAAACTTATCTAATCACTAATCTACAAAAGAAGGGGATCAAATTTGAGTGGAGTCAAACATGTCAAGATAGTTTTGACAAACTAAAATAACTTTTGACCACAACTCCAATTTTAAAGTCCACTAATCCCAATAAGCAATTTGTGGTATGTATAGATGCTAGTAATGAAGGTCTAGGGGGATTTTTGATGCAGGATGGCCATGTTATTTGCTATGAGTCAAGAAAAATGAAAGAACATGAGAATAAATATGCTACTAATGATCTATAATTAGTAGTAATAATTCTCGCATTCAAAATGTAGAGGCATTATTTAATAGGGAGGAGGTTTCAACTAAGGATAGATAAAATTAGTCTCAAATACCTATGTGATCAACCTAATTTAAGTGTTAGACAAGCAAGATGGTTAGAATTTATTAGTGAATATGATTTTGAGATTACACACATCAAAGGAAAGGAAAAAAAAATAGTTGATGCCTTCAGCAGAAAACTTAATCAAATTTGTGCTACATTAGCAATAAGTTGGTCAACAAATTTAGTAGAAAAAGTCAAAACAATTGCAAATCCTTACTCTAAAATATATGAAAATTAAAGAAAAAGTGTAGAAAATTGATAAAATTGGATAAGGAAAAAGATTAATTTTCAGCTAACACGAATTATATTGTTGTTGTTTAAAGATATAATTTACATACCTAATGTTTGTAATTATTTTTTTTTTGTCTTAGATGAGCTTCATAAGAGACTAACAACTATTCATCCTGGTTATAACAAGTTGATCACTATATTAAAATGGGATTTTTACTGGCCAAATATGAAACATGAGACAATTGAATATGTAGCAAGATGTCTTGAGTGCAAAAAATTGAAGGGATCTCATCAACACCTTGTTGGTTTGTTGCAACCACTACCCATTCCAAAGTGGAAATGGGAGAACATTTTAATGGATTTCATCACCGACCTACCGCAAAAAAGAAACAACATAATTCCTTACGGTTTTGGTTGAAAATTTTAGTAAAGTAACAAATTTCATTGCAGTCAAATATACTTTTAAGGCCATAAATATTGCAGAAATATTCATGAGATAAATTTTCAGGCTTCATGGGATACCTAAGGTTTGTGATTTTCAGATAAGGATGCAAAGTTCACCTTCTAAATTTTGGGAAGGGTATTTGAAAATATGAGAACTAAGTTAAACTTTAGAATATCCTGTCATCCTCAAATTTATGGTCAAACAAAGAGGACCAATCTTATATTAGAGGATATGCTAAGGTTGTATGTAAAAGACAAACAAACTAAATGGGAGTATTACTTGCATTTAGTTGAATTTTCCGATAACAATGGATATCAAACCTCCCTAAAAATGAGTCCTTTTGAAGTCATGTATGGAAGAAGATGCAAAATTCCATTACATTAGGATCATCCTAAAGAAAGACTAGTATGAGCACAAAACATGCTAAATGAAATGTAATAGATAGTTAAGAAGGCTAAATAGAATTTGAAAATAGCCCAAGATCATCAGAAAAACTATGTGAACCTAAAAAGAACTCTAAAGGAATTCAATATCAAGGACCATGTGCACTTAAAGGTTAATACTAAGAATAGCACACTCAGACTGTTACATGTCATTTTTCCACCATTAGGAAAATTATCACCATTCTGGATCGCTCACTATCTGATGAAGTGTTACAAGAATTCCCATACAATGTTGAAAGTAAAAAATCTGAAAGACAACAAGAATGTTGGATTAAATTGCTCAAAAAATTAATTTTAAGCACTTGCATGGTTCCCTAGAAAATATCTATATAAGCTTAATTTTAACCATTTTGTCTAGCGCAATTTTGTGCTCTATCTTCCACTGAAAACTGTGCAAAACTCTTAACGAGAGTAAAAATAGAAAAGTGATTTCTAGAAGCCTTGTTCGAGGAAAATTTCCCAATTGAATGCCTCACTCCTCTACATACGTGGGTCTCATCCCTCTATTCATGGAGAAAATCCCCTCCCTTTTTGGAACCTTAGTCCCTCCTTTTGAGGATCTCAAACCTCCTCCTCTTGGCCTTTAAATTCAACATAGACCAAAGGGTTAAGTAGGGACTTATAAATGTAAACTTATGTTGTTGGAATAGGGCTAGAAGAATTTTCACTTAAGGGGAGGATTGGAAACCATTAGGAGGAGGCTTACATCATCAAGGCAAGGTTGTATATTGCTTCTTCTTGTTTTCAAATTAATACAAGCAACTTTTCTTTCGTAATTGTACTTGTTTTCATGCAATCTCCTTGATATTTTTCATTAGTTTATAACTGAAAATTGGTTTAATATTATGATATATTCTATGTCACCATTTTCATTCATTTTGTGTTTCATCTTTATCTATGCTATGCTTTTATGCCTTGTTTGTTTATGTTCATGTAAATTTTCCTGTGAAGCAATGAGGAAAGGATTTTGAAAGCATCAGAAGGACTTCCATAGGAATTTCACAGAAAGGTAAGAGGCTCTCACATATCTCATATTTCATACTTCAGATGTAAATTAAGGAAAGGTAGCAGTCACTTGTTTTTCTTGTTACTAGATATCTTTTGAATCTAAGGAGATTGCTCTTGTCCACGAGAGTGATTTGTCCACCATAAAAAATAGCTACTATAGTGGGGAATGATTTGTTCTTCATTATGTTCTCCTGTGACCTTTGATGGATTTCTGTAGCTTTGTATGAATTTCCTTTAGATCCTGAAGGATTAAATTTCTAGACTGTTGGAATTGTTTTCATTTTTTTATTAATTTTTCTGTATTTTTTGCATGATTAATTACAAACAGTGCACCTATTTGCACATGTTTCCTTTAGCAATAGTGCATCAACGCACTAAACCAAACTGATTTCCTATGCAAGTCTCTTAAATTTTTTAAAAATTAGGGTTTTCACTGTTGTGTCCATAATTTTTTTATTATTATGCTTTCTTGGATTTGTTTACATTCTGCAAATGTTTGTCTCAATTCTATTGAATGTTGTGAATTGTCTTCTTCACAAATTCTTCTCTTTATGAATTAGGGTTAAAAGGCTTAATCTGATGATCTGTTTATTTATCAAAGGAAGGATTGCTAATTAATAAGTTTTTTTCTACATGTTTTTCTTCTTTCAAAAGATCAGATTTAGTATTTTTTTTACCTGTTTGTGAAGAATCACTGAGATATTGAAAGATAGTGTTTTTCAATATTAAGTATTTTTTTCTCATAAAAGTTCTTCTTTTCTTACATTGGAATGAAAATTTATTCTTCTTCTAGTAGTGACGCATCTCCGAATTATATTTTAGACAGTTTCATGTTCATAACATTCATTTGGAAGATTTATTTATAAGATTTTCTGGTCTTTTTTTTCATTTTGAAAAGTTTTGGGTGTTGTGTGTTCAAAATAAGTTTTTATAATTCTTGGGATTTTGGATGAGTTGAAGTGAAATTTCTACATTGAGTCAATTTGAAAGCGAATGTTTTGCATTTACTGAAAAGAAACCATGTTGAAGTTATAAGTTTTACATTTTGTTTGAATGTCGAAAAGACTCTCTCTTTACCATAGCTAGAGATTCATTCAAGTAAAAGATTCATTTTTTCATATTTGTTGCATTAGGTTTGGAAGTGAAAATTGATATCATTTACACCACATCTATTAGGTCGAATTTAATGTAATATAAACTGTAAAAGCAATAAAATTTTTAATAAACCAAAAATTAGTGGTTTTAGGTTAGAATATTTGTTTTGGCATCTATAAACATAACAATTGTCATTTTTTGTGTGCGGTACATTCTGTAGGTAGTCGATATTCCACCTATGTAAGTATATGGGAATGGTATCCAAATACCTTCAGGTGTATTAGATGGTGTTCCATGTATGAAAAGTATATGGGGAGGCTTCCTATCGCATAGGCTCACATTAGACAGTGCTAACATAGGCTGTTCCTTGAGTATATTTTGGAGACCCCCTTATAGGTTGCATACCATCCATAAGTAACCAATATGGCTGCTTTGCCATATGTGATACACTAAACACAAAATTCAGGGAGACTATGTACACGTACTAGAAATAGTATTCTGCAGTTAAAAGTGGATTAGTAATCCTTTATACCTACTCTTTATTTTTATTTTGGTTGTTTATTTGATTTAATAAAATTGGAACAAAACCTTAATCAAATTCATTATGGCCGAGTTACTAAGATATTCACGTAGAATGCAGATTTTACCCCCTGAGTACACACCTAGTCAATTGGAGAAGATTAAAGGAAAGAGATCGAAATCGACGAGATCTGGACCCTCAGATCAACCTGAAACGTCTAGAGTTGTAGAAATGGAATAAATATAAATTTAATTAATACAAATTCACATAATAGAATTAGACACAATTCACTCTGGACATGAAATTACTGACATTATTCAAGGTGAATCCAAGATCGGTGAAACTTTAGAGACAAAATTACTTGAACCTAAAATTGAAGAACTCGAATCTAATGTTTCTGTGCTTGAATCACCTTAAGTTTATAGTTCCTATGACATTACCATCTTCATCTCAAATATGAACTATAATCACAATTGGTTTACCTCCTGGCCTTATAAGTATTGAAGATATTACTGAAGGTGACGAGGAAGAATCACCGCACACTCCTCTCACTGCTAATGATCAATTAGTTTTTCCAAGACTTCCTTTTGATCATTTTCGACTTTATCCTTGGTATTTCACCTCTTTTAATTACTTAGGACAAGGTATTCCTCACTTACGTACTCCTTTTGATTTCACACCTAGGAAAATAATGTCAAAACTACTCCTGTAAGCCAATTTACTGTGACGTCTATGTTTACAAGCTCTTCGAAGTCATTTTTATATGGTGGGCCTTTAGTTACCACTAGATATCAATCAATTACTAGATAATTTCCGAGAGCTACTCCTTCCCTTTCAATTTTTACTTGACTTTTTGGAGTCCCATCTAGTTTATTTCCCTCTAATATAGAGGCAACTACTTTAGGCACAATTTCTATGTCGGACATACCTCTGACATTTGACCAATATGTTTATGATATATTGTAATATAGGTATTACTTAAGCAACCCCAAATGGTGTTTATTATCCAGTTGGGGGGAAACCATCCTATGGTCCACCTAGAGGATAACACCCTATTGGAATGGATCCTCCAATTGTAGGAAAACCTCTTGCTGGAACTTACACAAATGTTGGTCAGATACCTCAAGTCAATCCAATCCCACTTGTTGTGTCTCAACCCTTGATCGGTGCTCCTTTTCCAGGAATGGGGAGTATTATTTGTAACCCTTCTTATGTTCAACAACATGTTCAATCTGTGCCACAAATGCCTGTTTATTAATCGATTTAGGCTACTAGTCAATCTATACCATGAACACCTATCCATGGCAGCTCAAAAGTGTCTGAATAGCACCATGTCTAAAGTATTTCACAGACACATGTTCAAAAACCTATCTTGGGGACCCCACAAGTGTCCATCCAAGAGCATGTTCATAGTATCCCAAAAATATCCGTTCGACCTACTATGCATATAACTATTCAACAACCGGTTCGAAGTATACCCCAAACACCTATCCAATCAATGCCCCAAATGGTGATTCAATGTACTTCTCAAACATCAGTTCAAAAGCCTACAAATTCTATGCCTCAAGCATCTGTTTATCAATTTGTTCTTACTTTTCAGTCTACAAAACAAATACCTAGTGGGAAGCCTAGTGCAACATTGTTTCAAACACCGTATCAAGGACAACATTTTTCAAGTTCAAACTTTTCAAGGACAACCTTTTCAAAGTCAAATTGTTGAAGGACAACCTTTTCAAAGTCAAATTGTTCAAGGACAACCTTTTCAAGGACAAACTTTTCAAAGCCAACCTTTTCAAATTCAACTTGTGCAAGGAAGATTTTTTTGAGTCAAATAGTACAGTTTCAATCATATTAGAATCAACCTTTTCAAAGTCAAACCTTACCTTGTTCATACTTTTCAAACTAAACCTGGTATGGGTTACCGTGGTTACCTTGGAGGAAAGCAAATTCCAACTATTCAAGCTACTACAGGATACCCTAGATATCCTCCTCCAAGGGTTGGACTTAATCCTCAAGGGTATCAATATCCTCAACACTAATTTAACTGACAGTTACCTTTTATAGAAACTTTAGATTAAGCAAATTTATCCCAGCTCACAAATGATTCTATATACTATTATCTTTTTTTGTCAGTGATTCCGACTAAATTACCAAGCGATATACTAAAATTTGAAGGTAAATCAACACAAGATCCATCAAACCATGTTATGACATATCACCTATGGTGTTCATCAAATTTATTAAATGATGATTCCATCAAATTATGACTTTTCCAAAAAATTCTAACAGGGACGACAGAAAAATGTTACATTGAGTTACCAAGTGCTTCTTTCCATAATTTAAATTCCCTAGCAACAACATTTTTAACGCATTTTCAGTTATGCGTTCAATATGATACTGGTACCGAAATTTAGACTTCATTAAAAAAATCTAATTCTACCTACATTTCAAATCACATACATGAATGGAGGTGTAGATGTCATTTAGTCAAAGTATATATTCCAGACCAAATATTAGCAGAATTGTTCATTAAATATTTGCTTTCTGGTACAATAGAAGATGTTGCCAAAGGAGGAGTTGTAATGGAAGAGAAATTTATAGCTCATGCCCAATATTTAGACCTCATATATACACAATTTGGAACTTTGTACAAAATTATTCCTAATTTACCTCACCCATCTAGTTCAACTCAACAAGTTTCAACTCGTATAGGATCTCACACCATAGATGGTGTAATTGGTTCTATCATCCAATAGTCAAAAGATAAATCACCTAGCAATAATTCTAAGAATAATCAAACTGTGGCCACACAAAATTCACCTAGGGAAAACACTTCTCCTGAAATTACTTCTAAAATCAATGCAGTAGAATCATCTACTGGTAAAAAATCTGGAAGTAAGAAAAAAGGAAAAGCAAAAGAAAAACAAAATTCCTCTCAGAAGGAGAAACCAACAAAAACTGAACCTTCTAAAGAGACAAATAAACCTTTTTGTCCTTGTTTAATTTATACTGAAGATCATTATACTAAGGAATTCCCACATCATGTTGAGGTTGCTAAATTCCTCAATCCCATGCCTATTGTATTGATGGATCCTTTCCCTTTCTCAATATAGTAAAATTATTGCTCATAATCCATCTTCTTCATCTGTATCAGTAGATATCATGATGATGTCTTCACAAGTTTCAGTAGTAACCAGATCTAAAGATTATGGATCTAAAGCTCCTGTAAATGGAAATGATGCTAGTCAATATTTTCAACCTTCGTATCAGTTTCACCTCCTTCTGAACCTTTACAGATCAAGAAAATGAATCCTGACATAGTAATATTCTCGTCTCCTAAAGGTGATATTCAAAAGTCATCTTTTAATCCACATGCTAGAGTGGCTTAGAATTACAACATTCTTGAAGACCTGGCTCAGTCTCCTTCAACAATGTCAGCCTTTGAAGTGTTGCAAACATATCCAACACAAATAAAATTACTATTATAGATTTGAGGCTTCTCCGATCTTCATTTTGTGTATTCTACTATCTCCTAGGTACTCTCGGCCCTTTTATCTCTTGGTCCTCCTTTTGGTTCACCTATCCCTAAAATCATTAAATTAATATTTTAATAATTTCATTTAAACCTTAGTCAACCTAATCAAGTAATAATTAAAAAACTGGAAACCTTTATAGATCGATATATAATATTAATCTAACATCAAAATTTAAGAACATCCTTAGCAATTTATCTTAAAAATTATTAATTAATAAAGAGAAATATAATAAACATTCAATTAGTAATTTATAGAAAACCAAATTAGTTACATTATTAAATTACATGTTTTAATTATCTTGCAACATTTAAAACATTAATGTTAATACAAAGTAAATTTAACATTAATAATTCAACAAAACCGATTAATACAAAAACTTTTAGTTAATGGACAAATAACATTATTGAAAATTATAACATTATAATGTTACATCATATTATATTTGAATAAATAACATTAATCAAGAACCCTAATTTTTTTATTAAGATTATGTTCGTGTAAACCTTAGTTACCCAATCTAGTATTAATTAATAAACTAATAATAACCAAAAATATAAACATACAAATATCAAATAAACTAATCATCGTCAATAAAAATATGAACATTTAATAGAAACAAAAATAAAAACTTAATAATAATATTTAATTAATTAAACTAAATTTATTTCTGAACATTATCAAACCTGTCGACTCCATACATCATCATCCCAACCCTCTCCTCTATTTATTGACCCATTATTATTTGACTTTTTCACACATCTGATCTTGATGCTGAACCACAAAGGTTGTTTCGAAACGTTGATACAATAAAATCATGAATGCGATGACTCTGGAAGACATCAATACACAAAATTACTGTTGTCATCCATTGGATCAATTGACCCTTGGGACTCTAATTTTATCGTCTTTGATCTCAAAATCCATACACCTAGACTCTCACATTAGCTGGCATTTCAAATACCACTTTTTGTTAAAACCAAATGAGTCTTTTGTACAGTAATTGATGAGGGAGCCTCTACGTGTATTATGTATATTTGTTGTTGGAAAGCTTTGGGTTCTCCACCTATCAATCAGTAACCCACTACTCATAAATCCTTTGACAGTAGAGGATTGTGACCTTAAGGTATCCTAAATGACCTACCAATTGAATTAGAAGGTAAAACAATTGCAATTGAGGTATAGGTTGTTGATGCCCAACTTGATTACAATATTTTACTAGGACAAAGTTGGATGTATGCAACGTTTGGAGTGGTCTCATCACTCTTCCGAATGATATCGTTTCCTCATCAAGGGAGCAGAGTGAAAGTCAACCAGTTTTCCTATTATACTTCTGACCGTAACTCTACTGCTAGTGTACCCTGTGTGGGGAAAATTGTTCCTCTATATAAAGATATTATCATTGGTTTTCTTAAGGATTCATCATTAATGGGAAATTTTGCACTCCCTTGACCCAATGTTTCTTCCAATGTTTCCCAAGTCAATATGATATAATCAAGCACTTCTAAATCATATGATCCTTGGATTGTGCCTCTCGAATATGATTCGACCACGTATGGTGACCAAATGTCTCTAAGCCCAATGGAATTGGCTTGGTAGGATGTTCAATCATTTTCAGAACCAATCCCCATTGAAAATGATCGAGTGAATGAGATCATTGATGAGTATTCTCAATCCTCTTGGCTGGAGCCAATCTCATTTCTTGATCCTTTCGATAATATGTTTCCAATAGATGAAATCATCAAGGAAGTTATTACCATAGATGAAACGACTAGGGACAATTAACATCATCGTTCCTCTTTTATTCCCATATTTCAAAAGATTGAGAATGAATTTTCCATAATGTTTTCACTTGAGAAACCTGGAATTACAAAGAACATTCACATAAGTGCCTCATGTTCACTTGATGAAATCGAGGCCTACATGGCCCTATTCCAATAATTATCTAACATATTTTCCTGGTCTTATGAGGAAATGCAAGGAATCGAACCAAGTATATTAATTCATGAAATCAAGACTTCCCTAGATGCTCAACTTGTTTGGTAGAAATTATGTCATGTGCATCCTATAAAATCTTCCGCCATTAAGGTTGGAGTTGAAAAACATCTAAAAGCAAGATTTATCTATCTTGTTCCCTTGACCATGGTAGCCATTTTTGAAACTTTATGATGATTGAACTTAATGCAAATCTATGCTTGCATCATGATAAATCAACTCCATATTACCCACAAGTAAATGGCCAAGTAGAAGCCATGAACAAAGTTTTAACTACCATGCTTCAATAGATTATAGAAATTCATAAGAAAAATTTGCATTTAATGCTTTTATTAGCTTTGTCAGCATATCAAACCTCAGAAAAAATTGCAACCATATTTACTCCCAGTTGGTTTATGGTCTAGAGGCAGTCTTTCCTATTGAATGTGAAATTTGGTCATTAAAACTAGAAATCAAATTATTTCCTACTACTGCTATAGAGGAAGAATGTTTTTTATACTTAGCAAGTTTAGATGAGACTCATTGTGATGCTGCATTAGCTAGTGAGACTCATAAAAAATGAGTTAAGGCACAATTTATCGAAATGTAAACCCTCACACGTATTCAGAAGGTGACTTCCTCTTGGCTTATGATCAAGAACATTATAAGTTAGGAGTCGTTAAGTTTGAAACTATGTGGCATGGACCCTATATCATAAAACATGTACTTGCAAAGGGTGCTTATGGGCTAACTGACTATGAAGGTGTTCCTTTGAGTAAGCCCAGAAATGAGATTTAGCTGAAAAAGTATTATGCTTGATTTATTGCATAGGTGCATTGTACATTGTTGTATCATATTTTTCATGTGTATCAGTTTTACCTTTTTTTGCAATTCCTTCTATTTCCCTTGCTTATCTTGTGTTACACTTGATTTGTAGATGTCGATGCTCCCTCAAAACAAAATTGGCTACACTGATGTCCCTAGTCGTAATACTCGAAATCTGTCTTCCATGGCTTGGGCTATCTATTCACCCATCGATGAGTTAGTAAGCTTACATGGAATATGCCGTGGTCAAACAACAAACAATATTGCAGAATATAGTGCGGTCATTGAACTATTAGCCAATGCCATATCATTTGGCATTCGTTTTTTAATTGTTAGAATGGATTCTCAACTCATAATATTACATTTATATCACGTTTATCAATTAGGCGTTCTACAATGTTAAGGATGTTTTTACAGGTCTATCTGTTGGAAAGAGAATTCAAATACATTGAATACCAACATATTCCAATGCATTTAAATACATTAACAAGCGCATTGGTAAATTATGTATTAAATTGACATTTGCAACATTTGTAAAAGGAAAAACAATAGTCATTCACATATTTGACAAAATAAGTTGAGTGAATAGAAGTAGCTTTCATTATTCATGATCTTTGTAAAAAGTTTGATTTTACAAAAATGTCATCCAAGACATAAGAGGCCTCATGGCCATTATTATTTGAACATGGTGCTAGACCAAAAAAAAAAATCTAGCCCTATCACTAGCAACTAAGTATGATGATCATGATATCATACAATGGCATTTTCTACTCGTTGTATGAAATGGCTAATTGGCGCAAGTACACCTACTATGTGCCTCTGGTTGTGAAGAGACAAATCATTAATCCCAATGTCTCGAATATCTAGAGTTAACCTTTCTAGGTTACTCTCAATCTCGGTTAAACCCTCTACTACCTCTGGATTTTGTGCCACAGGAGTCGAATACTCATCACGTATGTCAAATCACCGCATCGTTGTCAGTCTAACTAGTCCCACATATTCTTGATAAATGATGAGTCTCAGACACAAAAACACAATTTTTTTTAAGAAAAACACAAAACAACTGAAATGAGAATTTTCACCTATGTCACCCCATTGCATTCCTCCAGGGAGTGGGATTTCTAGATCTCCCATATAATCCATACCCGCATATGGGTAATCGTCAATCATGATGATCTAGAAGTTCAACCATCTAACAAATTACAAGTATTTTTAGTTGCAGAGATAGTGTCAAATTTTCCATTTTATCTGAGAGGGAGAGTGATGCTAATAATTTTTACCAGAACAAACTTTTGTTTGTCCCTATCTTTCCTTCACATATAAATTTTTCCAAAGGGAACTCCCACAGAATTGTTTGCAACGGGGTGCTTAATTCAGGCATAATTCTCCATGCAGATATATGAAAATTAAAGAGGGAGAAAGTCACTTAATCCTTTCAAGATAACTCTATCATGTGCATGAGGGTTTGAGGATAACTTTGGGTAGTTTTGGCTCCATTTCTCTATTCAATTCTCTCTTATAGATTCATTTTGGGCCTCCAGTAGCAGTGCAGATCCTTGTGTAGTAGTTAAGATCCTCCTGTAGCTCCTCCTGTAGAACCTGCAAACACTATTCGAAGCAGCTCGGTGGTACCCTAGGCACTATCTGATAGCATCCAACTCATACTTTTTTATCTTGATTAGTTTCTCCAACTATTTCTTGGGAATGAGTAAGTGTTCAAGTGTATTTGAGCCTCATACTTTTGTTCCCTTTTGTAGTAGTGGCTTGGAGTGCTTTGGTGACATGGCCTCTACACAAATTTCCTCTTTTAACTGTTGTCTCCACTCCTCATAATCATCACCCTTATTAATTTATATTTTACACATTGCATGATTGAGGGAGTTAGTTGTAATTAACTGGTTGAGGGTGGCTGAGACTGTTGACCCATCCTTAGCTTATAATACCTCATCTCTCATGCATTGACAACAAATTTCTAGCTATAATACGTTCAAGAGAAGAAGTGAAAAATATTGCATTCCTGTACCTACCTGATGGTTGTTAGAGAGGCATGCATACTATTGTTGAGCTACTGATATATCCATGCTTCTCTAGATGTGATAATTTCCTTTGTTTGTTTTTGCACAAATCTTCATAGCTTGATGATTCTTTTGACTAATAAGGTTGTTGTGTGCAAGGTTTTTTCTAGTGTCTAATCTGCTGGTGGTGGAGTGGATGGAATTCTTCCTAAGGAGGCTTTGACCCTTCTCAACTTCATAAATGGCTTCATGATGCTCAAGGTGGCTAGATCTTCTGTTGTATGAGTGAAAAAAGAACTGATGTTGAGTTATGTTGGAACTGTACAGACTGCTACAGGAGGAATCCTCTTCCTGTAGCAGTCATTTAATTCATCTTCAAGACTTCATTACTGCATGTGGGATTTATCGAAATTCATAGGAGGTATAGTATTAAGGACATGGTTAAAATCATCAAGCGGTGGTGTAGGTGGTGGAAAAGTTGATGACAAAGCTTTTTCTGATTTTTTTCATGTAAGGCAGAGTGGAATTTGAAGATGAATTTTGGATAGATGGAGTGTATGGGTGATGGAAGTGGTGTTGGGGGGCCTCTCTCAACCTTCCCTAAAGAATAAATGACCTTTTGACCCCTTCATCCAATTAGATCTACCTCCTGTAGCAATTTTGGTCCTTCTTATAGCATTGCAGGACAACCTCCTGTAGTAGACTTGTTTTCTCCATATCTCCCAAATGTTATACTGGATTGACCTGAGATTTTTTGAGCATGTTTCCATAATCCTTATGCACCTCCTCATAAAATATCTTGGTCGATGGATACACGAATATTGAGAAAAATTACAAATGGGTGTAGGTGATGGAGGCAAGTTTCGTGAAAAGTGTGCACTGGAATTTGTTGAAATTGCTTGAGCATGTTACCATCATCTGTATGCATCTCCCCATGAAACAACTTGGAAAATGGATGCACAATTTTCAAGATATGATAAAAATAGTTTTCTACTCTGTGTATTTTTTTCCTCTTGTAACAAAACAGAGCCCTCCTGTAGCATGTTAGGACAACGAGGAAAATGAATGGGAAAATCTTGGGAGTGATGTGTGGATGGTGGAAATAGATGAGGGTGATGGATTGGCATGGCCTTGGTCTTGTTGGAGCATCTGGGGAAAGGAGGAGAAAGCCTAAGTTTGACTTCCTTTAACTAGATTTATAATCAATTTTTTCCTTTTGGTGCTAAAGTGTTTTTGTTGCTTGCAAAGGTTGGAGAGCACCTGCATTCATGGAGAGAGATACATGGAGCAAATTTTCTTTATTTTTTATTTTTCTCATTTTTTTCTTTAGGCCTACTGGCTGCCTCAATGAGGTTTTCAACTAGTAGGTCTACCTAGGCGCCTCAAAGGACGTTTTCACCTAGGATATTTTCTTGTTTTCTCCTTTTTCCAACCCATTGAATGCCTCATGGAGGTTTTCAATCAATAAGCCAATCTCAGGCACCTCAAAGGAGGTTTTCACCTCAGATTTTATTGTTTTCCTCTTATTTTTCATTTTTTCCATTTTTTTTATCCTACTCTACTTGGCAAAAACAACATCATTTTCAAGTGTAGGAATACTTTCAATGGAGCAACTTGCATAACAAGATGACAAATAAAATCATGTGTAAGCTCGAAACATATTCTTTGACATGTACTTGAATGTGAGATACCAATTGTTTTGACCAAGATGAGATAAAAAGTTATTGAAGAAGAGTGCATTTCTGCAACTTAACAATTTTTTGGAACCATTTTTCAATATAGTTGTGATGCCCCTTTTCCACTTGTTGACTCGGATCATCTTGGATGTCTTCTTCTTCCATGAAATTCAGATCTTCTTCTTTTTGTTGATTATTCTCTTGAACACATAGAGGTTATAATGATGAAATATGACATAACTTCCTCAATCTCTGATTCTGATGTCTTCTCTCCATCAAGTGCAAGCCACGATCCTTTGATCTCCTCATTTAAATATTCTTCTTCTGGATGTTGTCCTTCAATGACATCAATAAAATATATTTTTTGCAATACCTTTCCTGATCGAAGATGAATACCATTTATATCAAGAGGAGATGTTTGGAAGTGTTGTACCTCAAAATTGTAAATTGGTTGAGATACTTCCTTGTGTGGGTTCGGAAATGGTGGTGCAGGTGGCTTAATGGGAGTGGATATTTGAGATGGATGTGGTTGGGGTTGTGGTTGTGGTGGAGGTGGATGGTAAGGATAACATGGAGTTGGGTATGGAGGGTATTTAGGAAAACATTGAGGATATTGTGGATTTCTCCTATAAGGTTCTTGCCAACTTTGTTGCCAAGATTGGTTTTGGGGTTGAGATGGCCAAAGTTGCCAAGGAAAGAGTGTGTTCCAATTACTTTGAGATGGATGTGCATAACCTTGAAATTGTGAATCAGGCTCTTGCATCATACCAGGTTGATTAGGCAACCATAGTCTTCTTGGAGCTACATAAAGTAGCTTCTTTGGCAATTGACTTGCTCCATTGTCCTCTTGGTAAAATTCCTTCAACCTTGGTAATGATGGGAAAAATTTAGTAGGATGTGATTTTGCATGGACAACACAAATATCAACATCTCCATTTTCCCCATCTTGCATTCTTAACTTTTCTACTTGTTCCCTTATATTGCTAAGAATTTTTGTTTTCAATTCATCAAACAAATTTCCAAGTTTAGCTTGACTTACTGATATTGATGTTGATTTACTTACTCATGCCCTTCCTCTTGATATGTGTTTTCATGTTTCACAAATTTCTTCAAATGATAATTGTTATACATCACCTATATTCATGAGATCAAGGAAATCAATCGACTCATCCGTAATTTTTCTAAGTAAGAGGGTTTTAAGTGTGTTAGATCTTAAATGATGTAATTTTGCCTTCTTAACATTATACATGAACCTTTATATTATATCCTCAAGGCTCTCATCTTATCTTTGATTCATTCTAAATATTTCTTCTTTAAAATCATGATATTTATATTTTTCTAGAAATATCTTTTGCATATCATTCCATGATCTTATTGAACTAGTCCCTAAACGCGTGAACGATTTAAGAGCTCTACCTTTCAATGTTTCCAGAAAAAATATCAATTTTTGATTGTTTAATAATTAACCACAAGATCTACAAAAAATTTCAAATTCAAAGAGAAAGGTTTCTAGATCCTCTGACCTCATACCATGGAAGTTGGGAAAGAAAGATGGAGGGATGTTCTTCATATGAACACTGATATCAGTATCTTGAATGGGAAATCCAAGAGTATATTCTTCATTGTTATCATCTCCATCCATTTCTTCTATCTTCTTTGCCACCTCTTCTTCTTCTACCTACAAAAGTGGATGGTGATGTGGTTCTTACTGCACCACGTGATCAAATGGGGGCGGGGGGTTGGTGTTAGAGAAATATTTTTAATTTTTTTTGAATAAAAATGCTAATGCAATGCAATTTTCTGTTTTTGAAATGAAATATGCCTAATGCATTTCTTTTTTTTGTTTTTGTAGAAAGTAAAAGAAATGAATCAACTAGGGAATAAAAAAATGCATACTTTGACACCTCCCAGTCAATGACACCAAAAAGTCTGAGCCTTAGTATTGCAACAAGAATGTTGCAACTCCAAAGACTACCAAATTTAATTATCAACCTGGGGTTTGTACAAACTTAAGAGGTATTGGCACTATATGTGCAACATACAATGTTTCATGCTATTTTTTATATAATGTAATGGAGTGAATGTCATGAAATCAAGGCCTAAACTAATTGCAAAAATGGAATTATTATTATATGTGCCAGAAATGGAAATGCTACTTACCAAACTTGTAAATGCTAATTAATCAGTTCATGAAAGGAAAAAGGTGAATCTATTTACAAAAGTAAAGTTATTTTATCTTGCATAATTCATCAAACTACCTATCAAAATTGCATGTACCATCTACTGACTTCACACTTGCTTGTACATTAGTAACCTACTTGCATCATACTTGTGATAAAGAAACTAAGTCTACTATGTTTTTGTAGTGAAGAAAATGAAGGGTTGGAGTGGCTTAGGAGCTTCCCCTGATCATAAAAACATAGCTGGGGGTCATTATTCATCTATAGTAATTCATAGTTGCAGTGGGAACCAAAACTAATGAAAGAAAGTGGTGTTATAGGTTTGCTACAGGAAGGTACAGGTTTGCTACACGAAGTTACAAGTTTGCTACAAGAATTTTTAACTGACCGAATGACCAAGGAAATCAAATGAAAATGTGATGGGATAAATTTTGTTATTGATTAAGACATATTAGGTCTCCATTCCAAGTGGAATCACTCCAAAATACCCTTGTTCACATGTGCTAAAAAATAACAGAAAATTACTAGTCTAAAATGTAGAAATTTGAGAACTAGTGAGCTAGTTAACCTATCAAATTCCTAACCTAATCAAATGAAAATGCAATGGGTTAAATTTTGATATTAACTTGAATTTTTTTATGATCCAATGAAAGTGGAATAAACTAAAATTAAGTTCATTAACATGCTCTAAAAAATAGCAGAAAATTACTACTATTTTGCTACAAGGACTTCTAGAAATTCTAGATTCATGAACTAGTAACCCAATCCAGGTAGCTCAATGACGCATATGACCTTCCAAATTTGTTCTAAGGATAAATCATGCTTTTCAATATATAAATAACCTACAAAAGAAATCACTTTAACCATTTAATCCAATCCTACAGCAAAATTCATCAATACTAAATGCAAAAAAAAAAAAAAAAAAAAAAAAAAAAAAAAAAAAAA